>DWNY01003074.1:0-10332 GCA_018250635.1 Telegonus apastus
ATTCGTCTTTGTGTGTTTCCATGGCACCCACGACACAGGAGAAAATCCTAGTGTGGGGCTATGGGTGTAGAAAGCGTAGTAGACTATGGGTGTAGACCATGTAGATGGAGAGAGACCCGTGATAGCCATTAGTTAAAATAACTGCACAAGTTTTTTGTATTTCAAATGAGAACCATACCAGCAGTACAACAGTATGTCGATAATATGGTGTCTACTAACGATATTTGCTTTACGTAGACATACATACGATGACTGCGTTTATCGCTAAACTCGTTTCTTGTTTCACGCCTGCTATAAGACAAGTGTTCAATGTATGCGTTCGAAACTATTGTTCCTATAATAACGAATTCGAAGCAAACTGAAATTTTTAATCCATTGTTTTATTTTCATATCACTTTGTTCTGTTTTAATTTTCTATTGTTTTTGAGCCTCATTGTTATACGCTATGAAACCTTATACAAATATTCGTGGAGGTTGTCCATCACGGCTATTTATGAGAAGCATCTCGGCGGTATTCAAAAACATTATACGTGAGTATGAATACATGAATACACGTTCCATATTGTTATTTGAAAGTTTGTGTTATTTATGTTAATGTTCTAAATATTGTGTTTTAAATATAAATGGGAACATAGTAACAATGAATAATGTATTCCAAAAATCGAAGGTTTGTTTTAGTTGTTGTATGAAAAGCATTCTATAAATAACAGAAAGTAGATTTATGAAGTTAAAGTTGATTATATAATTTTACTGTTTTTGGTATCGAGTTTATGGGTCTGTAATGTCCATAGATGTAATGTAACAGAAAAACAATACATGTTTAAAGACATGTTTTGTTTTTCTTTTTTGTTTTTCATTGGACACTAGTAATGATCGTCAATCAATGATGAAATGTTTTAGTGTTTTTTAGAATTACCTTTGTAATTGGCATAAACTTAAACGAGTATATAAATACCCAAATTCAGAAAAGAAATCACAATTCATCGAATGTATTTTTGTCCGGGATCATATCTGGAACTTTATGTATAAATATTATAGCCGCTGTGTCTCGCGAATCCTCACTGATCATAATGTTTGTATCATTGTTTATTCCATAATCACGCCCAGAGCTACCCAATCGCCCCTCGGTACGGTGGAAATGGCGTAAAAACAATTAGGAATACTTTTTTCCAAACGCAGCTACGTAATTACGGACAGATGACGCGCGTCATTAGTGCCGGGATAAGAACCGCTTGTTTATTCCACAAACGTGCATGAATATTCGCATAATAATTATTGGCTCGTATTAAATGAAACGTAAATTTTATACCTATATTATATGTTATATAAAGTTGGATAAACCGGTACATAATATTTGCAGGTTATTTAACTCTGAGTGGTGTAACCATGCGTTCCATGTACCCTTAAAGGTTATAAAAGTATATCTGCCCGACGTTAGGTAATACAATTCGCACGTACCTAGCGCGGTAGACTATGACCTAAAACCCTTCTCATACCCCAGACCCTGCAGTAGGACGAAAATAGGCTGAAGACGGTAAGACACAAATCTTATTTGAGTTTGAGTAAATTTGTACATAGGCGGCGGTGACTAGTTAGGAACTTATAATGGAGATTATGTCAGAATAAAAATCGATTGTTTAATCCATAAACGTGATTGAATTTACTAACGTAATTTTCTTGAATGCCCGCATAAATTAACATATTAAGATAAATGAAATGGTCGCACATCATGGTCGTAAAATCATTAGGTACAATAACAAAGTTTTTACGGTCGGATGACTCACGCTAATAATGCTAAAACAAGAATCGCTTATTTATTTCAAGGATCACGGCTGTATACATATCCACTTAACATATTACTGCTCGATGTAGGGTTTATTTATTTTAGCTAGTTCTCGACTCGTGCCTTCTCTAGATGTGACGTTTGACATTTTGATGTGATAGTTGATATTCTAATAACATACTTAATTGATTCCGCGTTGATGAAATTGAAATTAAGTTCCAAATGAAATAATTAACCCACTCCCCATATACGAAAAAGATTATTTATTCGTCATGTATATTTTTATTCAAGATATATGTAGTTTAGGAATTAGTCTACTACTTTTTAAACTGTGTTGCAGGCAATATATTTATTTTAGTCCAAAGTAACATTTGTATTATATTTTACAACTGAGATTCTAGGACAAACTATATCAAAGTGCTGTAAAATTAATAAGATAAAAGAAGCATTTTTACGGGAAATAGGTAACTCCGTTACCAAGTATTAACATAATTTATCGAAGACAACAGAAATTTAAATTTATCAACCCACTTTATTAGTGACGTTAAACAATTTTGTACCTTGCTTTATGAGAGAAAGTTACGTAATTATGGACGTAAGATGCGCGTCATTAGTATTTATATTTACTATAAAACATATGTGTGTAAGCGATTGACGTGTATGAGTATTAATCTCGCTTCGAGATCGGAGAAAGACAAAAATTTAATGTACATGACCATGTCCATATAAAAATATAATAAAGATTAACTTCGAATATATAGAATTTTTTTTTTAATCTATACACTTGAATTTTATATAAGAAAGATATAAAAAATTGTATTCGATAATTCATCGTTAATAAAAATATTTTCAGTTAACTACGCAGCTGTGTTAGCTAGGATGATACTCATACAATGCAAACATTATTTTGTTTTGCCTATAGGTTTCAGTACGTGTAAAGTAAAAATAAATAAGTAAATTAATAAATTAAGCGTTCTGAATTAAGATACAATAAAACTAAAGAAGGGTGACCATTGCCTTATCATAGATCATATATAAACTTCACCCTCTCGATACCCTATAACAAGTTACTAATTTATCGCAACTAAATATTGCCACGCTAGGCCATCAACAAATAGTTACAAATGAGATCACTTACATGACTGTTCAGTTTCTCTTCGAGTTAAGATCAAGGGTATTTGTTGATACATTAATTGCCTGCAAATATTTCGTACGGAGAATGTTCTTAGTGACTTGGCAATAAGTTCTCGATTTCCAATGACTTGTGGTTTATGTGATGGACACTATCTCTAAATTGTAGGTCCCTGAGAATGTATGCAGAGAACATGTGCAATATATGAGAATATATGTAATATGGATGGAAGATATTCCACGTGATTAAATGTGTCTTAGTGCTTACAAATAATATTGGTCTTTATGTATCTTCTTTGAAATGTAGAATATTGAAATATTTAGTTAACTTTTTACAGTTTTAGACAGACTAATTGCAACTGGCACTTACATAAAACAAAATTAACTTACAATTACACTTATGTATGTTACTGTATAAATCGCATACTTTTTGTATTAATTTACTTGTGATGTATCATAAAATGTTTAGTTTGTGGATTTAAATGAGGCTTTAGGGTGCTCTGAATATTTATCATTCGAATGCAAAATCATTTATCATTTATAACGATTGCGGTATTATTTACAATCTACCAGCTTTCATTTGAATGTCGGGTTTTGGTTAAACAAGTCTAATTAGGGCGCCGGTTTACCGATTGGAACTGGCTAGTCACGAAGGAGATAAATGGACCAAGCTAGGATCTTGCAAATAAATAGGATTTCGTAGTACGAAGATTGTGGAAGGTAATTAATGATGACTTTCCTGAGCTTAAATACAGTTTATAGTTTAACAGGTATTTTAATATTAGTAGTGGTCATTATATTACTTATATCGTGTTCTGGTTTGAAGGGTGTGGTAAGAGAGGCATGCTTATCTGGGGCTTTTAAACTTAGACCTGCTTGGTATCAACGCATCTGTAGTCGACATCAGTAAGGATGTTGTCTTAATCGGGTCTCTTTATATGATTCCCCTGCAGCCAAAAAAAAAATATATCTTCTGACAATAATTTGGTACAACAGTAATTAATTTACCACTTACATTTATAATTATCATAATATTTTACAAAGATGCTTCATATTTTGTAAAAATATTATTTGACTTCTAATTTTAGTCTAATGTCTAGTAAAAGTCGAACTGAATACAGACGAAAACACGTCGAATGAATTCGCTTCGTAAGAGCATTCAATTCAAATAGGAATTTTAAAAGAAGCGACGTCTATTTACACTTTAAACCAACATTGCCGTCATTAAAATGTATGGTATGCTAATAATGAAAATATTTAATGAGCTGCGTCAACATCGGCTGGTTTGGAATTGAAAGTAAAATGAAGTGTACCCGAAGTTTTTACCAGCATTTTCTTTACAGGGCAAGTGTCTTCAAAAACTTGCGACAATATGAAAATCAGGGAATTAAAATAGTTTATTAATGTAATTAATTTTCTCTTTTTTTAGATTTTTTTTATAAATATGTTACTTAATTTTATGGGATTTTTTTGTATAAGTCACTGCACCGACATCCGTGTTGATGACCGCGGTAGGTTTTAGTTACACACAGCGATGGAGCTATTTAACCACTTTTAAATCTAACTATGGGTATTTAAACACAAATCATTCATTAAATTCAGTCTCGCGACTTTTTGCGCAGTACTCGAAAACTAAACACCTTTGTAACTGTATAGACTAAGCTATACTAATACTTGTTATGGATTATATACTCGTATGAACAGTCTCGTTACTCAAACCACGCGTGGACACGGGAATATCGGAAGGCTTAGCACAGGACGCCTCGGATAGCCGAGCGTTGATCCGAACGATTTATCAATCAAAATACGTCGGCATACGTCGCATTCGATGCTCTTATATGCGCTTACAGTTCTATCCCTATCCGAGTTATGAATTGATTTTCGAAAATATCCTGCAGTTATGTTTTTGTTTGTTTAAATAATGGGGTGAGAAAGCGACAGGTTTTCGATGAATGGTAAAATAGTTTTGGTCTGCAGATACATATGTTTTCATGAAATTAATATTAAGATTGGGCTATAGAAATAGACAAACATTTTGAAAATATTATTAATGACACCATTCTGTCGCATCAGAACAGGTCAGACAAAAATAAAACCCGGTCATAGACAAAAAATGGCAATTATTAAAATCAAAGGCAGCTACTTTTTTCATACCTATACAAATAATTTTCTTAGCATATATTTTAGAACACAAAATAGGCATGTACACACAAATTATGTATAGGTACTAAGTAGATGTATTTAGGAGGTAGTCTTTTAAATTTAACAAATTACCACGAAGCCCGCCACTTGTAAATCAGACACCACCTAAAGCTTTCATGTCCCCCCATTACTTTTCAATAAACTTTCACTAAAAGCTTTTGTGAATATTCATGAAGTGTCTGTTCTTTTCAGGTGGGTGTATTCAATTGGCTTTCCGGCAAGGACTTCACTTTTTCTTCCTTCAGGTAAAACTTATTTAAACTGTGGCTTCCATTGTGATCTCTTAGCTCTAATTGAGTCAGACTGCAACTTTTAAAGGGAATTGTATAAATCGAGCTAATTGTTAGAATCCTAATTAAATGAGTACTGAGTGAGTATATTGTCTCCTAATAATATGAATCTAATTGTCTTATCTATAAATGTTTTAGAAGTATCTGTTTTACGGGTATCAAATCCACCACGATTCTAAGTATGCACTGTGTATTATGAATGAAGATAAGAATCTTCCTCGCCATTAGGTGATGCAAGTACGATACACTGTATCAATCTGATCATTAGTAGTCAAATATATATTAATTTTTCAATAGGGGTGACGTTAACATCGCTGTCTATCTATCGAACTATCGTAATCGCTAGAATGATATATTTATGAATGTGATTAAATTCACTATATTTTTGTGATGGAAACGTAATAAAATATTAGGTTTCTAAGCTATGCAATAGTTGTTAGGCATCTTGGATATAGCAGATACCTTCTGCTATATAAGTACATTTTTAGAGCTAGTACTTGTGGTATTATAATAGTTTTTTATGAACTGAACTTAAAGATATAAAAAGTATTTTCAGATTTTCATACTTTTCCAATGGTTTTAACACAAATTCAATTCAAATTAACACAAGGAATGACATTATTTATATCAGATATCTTGCTAGCTAAACATCCATGGTGCTCTATTGAAGCACCTACTTTTTGTACTTTCGTAGTTCTGCGTCTAGCAATCAAGTCATTTAGTCGTCAATACACGTTTTGTACACTTTGTAGACTTTTTATATATTATTGAGCTGATGTTCAATTTATAGTTAGTAAGATGTAATTGAATACGCCATACATGTTTAAAGTAACTGTTATGAAAATAATGAACAACTTAAATGAATAATGAGTTCTCGGGTTGTATCCATAGTGAAGTGTATCAGTATTGTCCAAGCGTCCCTCTTCCGTGTTAACCTATAACCTCATTATGTGGCGGCATTGTGTTTCACGGTTGAGTAGCATGTTGGGCTAATTGCCATTAAAATGATAAATTTGGACCCCATACGGACAAAGGCATCGGTCAGCGTCGTGTTTGTATTTATGACACAGGTCAATTGTAATTTAGTCGAGTATAATTTTCTGATTACACACCGAAAATATCAATAGACTTTTACTTAGAAATATATGACTTGTGTAAATAACCAATATGGTGATCCTTTTTATAAAAAAAAATAGTCGTCAAAAATTTTACACCTACCAATTTCTTTTTGGACAATATAAGCAGTCAAATGTTGTTGCTATTTAGTGGTTCATGTTCACGTGTCTTTGTTGTGTGTGAATAACCATTACGTAAATTATGAATATTCTGCAATTAACAGGCAGAATGGAACATGCGTAAAAACTCAAATATGTATATGTAATAGGCATATGTACAGATCACTTATCTCTAAGCGCTACAATTACAAAAAAAATATCTATTCATCATAATATCTTTTATATGGCTCCTATGTAAAAATACATTCAGGAGATCTATTTGACTATTCCATTATGATTCATAAGGCGCAAATACGTCAGTAAGAAGATAGGAAAAAAGAACATCTAATATCAATCAATTACAAATAAAATGCAGATACGTATGCCGAGAACAGTATCGTATTAACGTTTCCAAAAGTCACGTATCATCCTGTGGCTTCAAGGATGACGCCCAAGGGACCGGCCACAAGATTAACGTGGCACGTCTGTCCTCAGGCTTAAATCACATTATGGGCTCCCTACTCTTTGTTTAATGTTCCAAGGTGGACTTTCCGTACTTTCTTGCCGTAAACAGCGAGATTTCATTTATCTTACGCTGTTTATTTTACCTGTGTCACTGAGTCTCAGGTTTGGTGGGGAATATAATCAATTTATTACAGTGTGCTCATTGATTTTGTCTATTTCACGTGAGAAACTGATTCTTTATTCATCAGTGTGAGGTAGAGTAAAATTTATTTGTTTATGATTTTAATGTGTATTTATTGCTTGTAATAGCGACTGGTTTTTCGCTTTGTTAATAATTAAATTAGAAATGGGGAATGAAATGTTAGAACATTTACTAGTTAGTTGGTTATCGGGTAAGAGGATTATGAGAGGAGTCTCAGCATGCCACTTTGTAGTACTCATTAGTAGAATATCTATACCAAAACATCTTACATAAAGACATATATCAAAATGAATCTGAGATATCCGGAAATAAATAAATTTGAATAAAAATCTCATTCGCCATACAACGTTACGCTTAGTATTAATTTAGAATAGAGGGTTTTTTAAACAAAATGATTCTTAACTATAAAGAGGGAACATGGATCGTGTCTATTAACTAGTTAGGTAAAAAAAAATTGTGTTGTCTTTGCCTTTATACGCGCATATCTTATACTATATCTGTATAGACGTTTCCATATTGGATAATGTATCAGTGTAGCGACCTAGGTCCCGCCTGCCCTTTCATTAACACGATCAAACTTCTGTTTCGTACAGCACGTTCGTAGCTTGGGGACAGATATTGTCCGCGATCCTTGTTTTTTGTGCCCTTGATTGCAAAACTTTTATGGATCGTCGCCCAACAAAAAACGTGTAATTTTTTGTTAGACTGCGTCCGTGTAACGAGATATTTATGAGAGGTTACGCGTGAGGTCACGTCGAGGTGTGGACATGACGCTATTTTGCCGTTTTAGTATTATCCCGGACTCCCCAAATGGAATATGATGCTGTAAAATAAAATGGTAATTACGACGGTTTTCGGGTCATGTTGCAATGTTTGTTATCGGTTTTAGATGTGTACTGGAAATAGGTACTTAAATTAAACTGCAGCTTTAAAATTTTCACCCCATGTTCCTTGATTACGTGTCCATGTTTTGAAGTGACAAATGGTTTAATATATCTTATTTGTCTATGAAATTATTTAAAATATTACTTTAATGAATATTTGTTAAAAACGCTTATAGCGCCGATAATGAATTCATATCTAACGTATTATTTTGCTAGTAATATAAATAGTATATAATTTTTTAAATCTTTAGTATATGTATTATTGTTAATAAAACTATTTAAATTTTATAACATACACTAGTAATCACTACAAATTATACATACCTCGTCCACAACTTTTTCTTGATTTTTGATAGAAGGGTGTAAATGCCGTTTGATTTACAAATGAGGCGACCATCTTCCTTCTTAGAAGTGGCACGTATCTGTGATCGATTTTGGGTAGAGTCCCTAGTCTATTGAGATGTTTATGAGCAGCAGTGACCACTTACAATCAGATGGACTGCATGCACTTTTACTACTTCAACATGCTATCAATATGTCAGTATTACATTTTACTTCAAAGATTTTTCAAACAAGTAAAGGTTTACAATTCATAATTAGTTTCTGGTTTCAATTCATGTGGTTTGAACGTTTGACGCCAATCACTATACAAATAGCAATATTAGCAGTGAAGGTTACGGTGGCCTTAATGTAATTTAAGCAAGGTTTAATTGAGTAACAGGGATCAATAGTTCAATCTATTTTGTAAGGTAGGAAAGACGAACACGGCATCATTTCATCTTAAAATTTATTAAACACAGTTAATTGTAATATCACTATGTATCCGATATATCTACGAAAATATCAAAAGGAGTTATCTGAATTATTAGAGTACAACTTAACAATATCATGATTTTGGTAAAGTGTATGAAATATGTTTTTACAATCCGCGTGTATAGCCACCATATTATCTACCAGCTAGTCATTACATTTCAGATTTAGCTCTCGGCTCAGCCGACCTGCGAATATTATTATTATCTTTTATAATATGGAAGTAGTGTATGTGTAGTCCTTTTAATAGTAAGTGGCCACCCAAGAGCATTTGGTACAAACCCTGTAATAATAAATAAGATAATTTAAGAGTCTTACCTGCAGTTGGCCAAAAATGTTACGAGTACTAAGTTGGTGTGCCTCGAATAAGTACATCACTCTTGGCACACCTTTTCAAACAGTCAAAAACAGCGCTGAACACTGCTGCTAAAAACAAACCGATTTCTTTAGCGATTAAATCGTATAATTATTATAAATGAGAAAGTGACTTTGTTTTTTTGTAACGCCTTCACGCCTTAACTTCTCAACCGATCATCATGAAATTGTACACACTTTTCCAGGGGTCCAGAAAAGGACCATAGAGTACATTTCATTTCATTTTAAAAGATCTATTCCCGAGGAACAGAAAAATAACTTTTATACCTACAACTTATCCTACTTTTATACCTACAGCCTCTAGATATGAATTAACTACATTTGCATTGTACCTGGAGCATAAAATCCTAACAAATATATTCTTAGTGTTATGCGAATGCGAATGTACATACATGTACACATTAACGCGAGCGAAGTCGCGGGTAAAAACTAGGAAATATATAAATGTTTAAAGTCTGTAGCCCACGATTTTCCAATAAATATTAAACAATTTCAAACTTTCATTTTTTATTTAAGTATATTTACTTATATTTCAAACCCATTTCATTTACTAACATGTGTGGCCCAAAAACTTTGTACGCCCTTGACAGTTGCGATGAAGGGGACATACAGAGCACTTCTTATTGGGGCGTAACTTAGAAACGGATGGGGCAGTTCCGCTAAAGTATGGTGACATAAAGGGAATTGTAGTTTGGTCTAAAAGTGCTATGAACCATCATGTTTATTCTTTAACACGTGCTTAGCGCAAAAATAATCTAGTTTGTCCTTTCTTGTAACTAATTTCGGTATTAAATAGTGTTCCATGATTATTATTCCATGATTAAGTTGACATAAAAAATCTTTTACATTTACAATTTTGTAATAACTACGAATTACGAGTAGTACGAAGGAACTGAAAAAGTAAGGTTCTATTCTAGTACCTAATGTTATTTTTTTAGTTAAGAATAATTTCTTTTTTAATCAACTTTATCATTTT
>DWNY01003075.1:0-10328 GCA_018250635.1 Telegonus apastus
ATTAGCGCGGGATTCCCGAAACTAATTTAATTTAGTTGTAGACGCTGCCATGATTAGATCTGTGTAGTTCTAAGAATCTAATTAGTGGTTTTAATTGATTCATCCAATTAGATCTGGACAGACAGACCAGCTCTGGTTAATCTGTGCTGAAAACCCATCTCATATTCGTAATAAATTTTATTCCGTAGG
Organism: Telegonus apastus; assembly: GCA_018250635.1. Classification (NCBI taxonomy): domain Eukaryota; kingdom Metazoa; phylum Arthropoda; class Insecta; order Lepidoptera; family Hesperiidae; genus Telegonus; species Telegonus apastus. The sequence continues at coordinate 190 of DWNY01003075.1, forward strand.
TAATTCTTAAAATTAGGATATATTTTTTTATTTTCAAAGTTAAATGTTCATTATAACTCTTATACATAACAATTTGCCTTGGAAATTGGAATTTGTTAGAAATCTGTATATCCAGATTTTCTTATCTACTACACGATCCGTATTATAACATTCTGAGTCCCGGAACTTTAATTCCAGAAGCTTAGTAAGTCTTAAGGTCTTAACAGAATCTGAGTATTTCCTTCTATGTCTTAGTATATGTATGTATATCTAACATCCAAGTGCTAATATATACGTATGATATATAAAGAAACTGTTCTTTAAACTCGATCTAGATAAATGACGTAGAACAAATGTTACTAAATACACCAAGTAAATATTTTGTATTAATGATGTAACGAATATTCGCATTCGAATTCGCGAATGTTTCGGAAAAATATTCGCATTCGCATTCGCGAAAAATCCAACATTCGTTACATCACCACTCGGTATATACTAGGTTTATACGGTACTACCTACCTGAACAAGATGCGCATTATCTCCACATACTAGCTCCAATACCTTTTATACCCGAGTAGACTAAGACCGACGTGACGTTCCATTCGCCGTACGGGAAGTAATACCTACGACAGCTTATTTCTCCCAGCGATCGAACCGTGATCCACTGTAATGGCGCGCCAGCTTCACGATACAGCCATTATTTATTTTCCGATTTTCCTCTTATCTATATCTATGTTATACTCGTAAAGAGGAAAGATTTGTTTGCTTGTTATTGATAAACTCTGTAAGCACTGAATCGATGTTATGATTCTATTATTCGTAGGAAGCTAAAGCAGTAACATATATATTTTTGGGTTATAGTTTGTTTTTAAGCACGAATATTTATATAACAGGCTAGAAAATATTACCGAAATGATTTTTACTTGTCTGACTGTGCGTCGACCATTTCATCCACATTTCGATCGATCATACAATAAAATACATTTTGCTTATTACAAAGTTTTATATGGACGTATAGGAACGAAGAAAGTACCTAACAAATGAATACAAATCAAGTCTTTTATTCAAAGTACTTAGATCTTTTACAGAATTCTCTTTGAACGTCAATTTAAATTAAATTACCATCACTTCGCAAGGTGTTTGGTTATAGAGAAGAAGCGGCGAAAGAAACTCTATAACACACATCTTTTAAAAAAAGTTTCATATACAATTCTAACTTATATTCTAGCTACTTAACGACTAGGAGGACGTTTGCTGACCTTGATTAGCACAGCTTCATCAGTTTCTATGGTTGTCATAAGAAGCGACTAAGGTACAAAAACCATGAGATAAAACCTAGAGAAAACACATAATTCCAGCTTAATCTGAATTATGCTGAAAGGCTATTAGGTAAAGGTTTTTGGATCATAAAATAGAGATTTACTGGATTGAAATGGTTTCATTGAAATAATTTATCGACGTAATGAGAGCGCAGTTTCCTTTTGATTGGTGCATTCAAGCGTACATTTTGTTAAATATTCGGAATTTACGTAATTGCTTACGTAATTAGTTTATTTATTTTATCCCTCATGATTTGTGTATTAATTATAATAATTTATTACGTATGAATACATGGGACCAAAATTATATACTATGTTTATTATATTACTAAATATATGTAAAATATTCACTGAGTTTCATATAACTCCTACAAGTAAATATAATCAGTGTACAATAGATTTCCACTTTTTAATAAAAACTGTCTGTAATCAACTCGTAAACGTCCATAACTTTTTTTTAATAGATTGATGTTTATTACTGTTTCTTACATCGGGTAAAGTATGAATCGAATGAGTTTTGCTATTACGGGGCAATAAAATATGCGCGTACCTTATTTATGTGTGCGTTCACGAAAATGTTAATGTTAAAGATATCGTGAAATAATAAGTAGCGGATATTGTGGTCGCTCTATGATTTTATTGCAGTTTAGAGACAGTCATTGATATATTCATGAGATTGAAATCGCACTGTCCGCTCACCGTAGTTATAGGCCACGCTTTTTCAATCCACGAGACATAATCGTTACAGAATTCGGTAGTTATTTTGATCGTATTTTTTCATTTGAATGTAAGACGTTATTTTATAATGAAAATAAGAAAAGTACTGTCTAAGTGAATATCATTTTAATCATCGTTATTTTCTACACAGAATGAGAAATATTTATCCTAGTCATTATTGTTAACATTATAAATTATTAAAAGCTCAAAATGAGAAGAGTTTATGCTACCGTAATTTTAGCTAAGTTAAGTTAGACATTATACAGGAGTACACAGAAGTCATGCAGGTCCTAGCAATTTTACCTCAACGTTAAAGCGGTAATTGATTTCTAAATTTAATACAAATCAGTGCGGCTCTAAGTGATAATTGATTTGAGCCAACGTTCAATTTGTTGTAATGCCGAGATTCACGAGAGGTTTGATTGAACCGTTGAATACTGCTTCCAATTTGTGAAATAGAATGTACACCCTTTACTACACAAATCGATTTCTATTGTATATTTACGAAGTGCTTCGCTCGTGTGCACCCAGCCGTTTTTCAATTTTTGTTCAGACATTCTGCATATTTTCGTAGTAAATGTTAGCAGATATTTCTTTAAAGATTCTATCGTGGGTTGGACTTTCCGTCTTTAGACGTTTTCGAGTTCTAGAATTTTGCAATTACTACTAATTGAATGACAGATAGATAGACAGGCAAAAATATAGACGAAATAAAAAGGAACATCTCTTCTAAAGGTTTCGTATAAAGAAATATATTTTTTAACTACATTGACTTTAATTCTATTTTTATAGAACAGAAGGTCAGGTAGAAAATTTAATGTCGGTATACATAAGTGGATACATTAAAACGTGTTATCTAAAATAACAGAATTTCTATTTGTCTCTCATTCCTTCTCTATAATGTTTAAGCGGGAAACATACAAACGCCGTTAAATGAAATTCTGTATTGAATCAAATTACATACCTTTGGAGGCATTAAATTTTCGGTAAGTAGACAAACATATACTTGGTGTGTTGGTTCACTTAAACTAAATATTTGTAAAGGTCCCGCTGTTATGTATTTGTGTTGTCTCCGAGCGGATAGAGGGCGGAATTATACGGGTCTTTGAGCCCGACATTTATTTACTTAATGAACAAAATGATAACAGCTTATACTTTAGTAACGAGGTTTCACTAAATCCTTACAAAGTTTTCTGGAAACGTATGTTTTTGTCTTTTAAGTTATGCATATTGTGGTACGATGAAAACACGATTAGAGACAACAAGATATGGAAATGTCGCACGCTCTTACGAAAGTTAGGAAGTAACGAATGAAGTTAGACCTTAAAGTAGACATTTTGCTGTGTAATAATGCGTCATTTTGAAGACAATGCCACCTAGTAAAAACAACTAGTAATAATCGTTGAATTTGTTTGATACCACAGTACACTAATTTGTTATACTCGTATGTATATCATATGGGTATATTTTACCATTTTGATGTTTTTTTTCGAAGCTTTAAAAGTTATGAGTTAGATATCGTACACCGTAGATTTATACTGTGAAATTTTTCAAAGGGGCAGAACGCTTTAATCATAGATGACAACAATTTTTATAAGATATGCTTCGTAAATACATTAACAGTTTTTCGTTGTAAATAACATTTGTTACTCATTAAATCTTGCCATAGTTTGAGCTGTTTCAAACATTTCAACTTAGCAGTTTCTATAACTTACATAAAATGATAAGTACAAAACAACCGTAACAGTTTCTATTTATTTATAACTAGCTCATACCCGTGTTTACACCCGCGTTAAAGAAGTAAGAAGGCATACATTTATATCTGCCGGCAAATGACATTGTCGCCCGCGACGGCGGCCGTAAGCGCGTGGGGCGCGCGCTAAGGCTTTTTAAAAAAATAAAGCCTAAGTTACGCCTTAGACTTTTAGCTATCTTTCAGCGAAAGTCCCGTCAAAATCGGTACAGCCGTTTAGACGAGTACTTCAGACAGATAAATCAACAGACAGACAGACAGCGAAATAAATTATAATTGTATTTTTATTATTATAAGCGCCGTGTACCGTTGTTGTTATTTTGAAATTACAAACAGACACTTCAATTTTATTTATTTGTATAGACAAAATCCCTTTCGTCTGGTTCACAGAGACGTGCACTTCGGGGATTTAGATGTTCTTTTGTGGCCGTTAATTATACTCCGCTGTCCTTGGTTATCTGTAGGCGAAAGCATTGCTTTACTGCTGTACTCAGTGAGATAGGTGTCTTAGGAAATGAAATGAAATGAAAATCTTTTGAAAGATATCTAAGTTACGTCACAGGTTATATTATTAAGAAAACGATTAAAAATAACAAATATACGTCTTGTTTATATCAAAAAAATAAGGTAATCAGTTTGACGTGTATGTATGTGATATTGTTGTAATTGGATAATTCTTGAGAATGATCATCTATTTAGGATTCCAAACTCATATGCTAAATTTGGTGTTTGTCTATGAATTTCAGGAATCTTAAAGTCATATAAAGATGATCTTTTTCGATTTGAATCAGGTAATCAGTTTAATGAACTGTGGAAGGAACAGGAATTAATTAGAATGTAAAGGAATTGGCGAGACGGTGCTGAAAAATTATAAATAAATAGATTTGGCGATGGTGCCTTTGGTGGACTGCTCTACTGGTTTATGGTATGTTATGGGATGGTAAAACTCTTAAACATCTCGTGGTAATAATAAATTATCAATATATTAATACGTGAAGCGAAAATTTGCGGTACCATTTTCTGAACTGCACTTAAAGAGGAGTATGGTATTAGGCATACGTGAATGTTCATGCTGAGAAGCTTTTTAATGGATAATATTTATGTAGAATCGTGTTAAAAATATGTGGTAAATTGAGCAAAATAATAAAACAATAAATTGACAACGTTAGAAGATATCGTCAACTATGTCAGCGCAATGCGGTTTAGCAGAATAAAAATGTTTTTCCCTATAATTAAGGTTTTTTTATGCACAGACTGAATATACACATACAAACTTATTGTATAATTTTAGTTTTTGTGTGGTTTTAATAATTATCGTGTTTCGACTATTGTAACTGGTCCACTAGTAATCATAAAAGCTTAACAAGTGTTTAAGTTTCGGAATATTTTTATACCATTCACAGCGGACATAAAGCCGTGAAATATAGGTAATAACAGCCCAAACAATGGTCAGGTTTGTACGTTACACGGCAATGTGCCAGGTTTGTCCTTGTTTATTTGCTTATTATTTGTAAATAAGATACCGAGGAACGAATAACAATACCGCAATATCCCTGAAACGTATAGTAATTCTCTGTGATGGCTGCTTTATTTTTAATTCGAAGTATTATTTGCGTCTGGGTTAACCGAATGTTGAATTGGATATACTGTGTGTAATGTTATCTATATTGTATGGCTGATATGTTTCAATAAGGGTTGTATTCCAAAATGGCGGCTTTTGTACTCACCTTGCTCGTTCTGTATAATATATGAGCGGCAAAACACATATATACAATATAGTTTGATATAGCCTGTGTAATGTGTATGTAATTGATATGGTTTATGGTCATGTTATATTTATATTTAACGGTTTCAAGGATAGATTTAATGTTAAACATAACTATTAAGTATACAACGGTTTTGCTAACAAGTTGTATTTATTACCAGTTATTTTTGTACAGATTTAACACCTATAAAATATTGTTTACATTTTGAGATGATGAAAGCCATAGAAATAGTAAAGGCGCATTCAGCATGAGCTGTTTGCGTGTTTGGAGAGCAAGTGCTATGTACGCCATATAACATTCACACGCTAAAACTAGACTCAAAGTAGGTTACGTCAGTGCCCTTACAATTCATATTTTATAGGCGCTGTAGAACTTTTTGTATAGCTATCTTGTCTAAATAAATAAATAAATAAAAATAAACAGACTTTTTTGACTTTTTAGGCTTTTGGCAAAGAGAGATTTCCCGCCAGGCTAGATGATCATGCCTCGGTAGTAGCCGTGCTGCGACTGTCTCAGTTCAGAGCTTGTATGTAGCAAGATGTTAAGAATGCTTCGATAGCGTGATTCAGAAATAATAGTGGCGCCATCTCTTGATGAGTTACGGGAAGTCGGAAAACTGAACTTACCATATAGCCAATAAAGACGATTTACCATTTTGCCTATCTATACACTTCGGAAACTTGTAAAACCCATTGTGTTACTACACCACTGCCAACCTTATTTCTACCCAATAACAGAGTTGCTGTGTGCTGGTTTCGAAAGGATTTGTTAAGGGAGATATTCTTATTGAAAGTTTTCCAACGAAGTCCTCAGGGATTGCTTCTGTGGCCGATATTAGATAGGACTCGCAATCTTGTCTAGGGTTGGTTACTGATGTCCATGGGCTGTTGCCACTTACCATCACGTGTACTGTATACTTATATATTATAAACATTTATCTACACGCGTATTATCACTGTTTCCTAATCGTGAACTATTATATATTAGTCCCCTACAGTCACTTCAATAGTATTGATTTAATTGTCATTTGTTAACGTTTTTTAATAAACATATGACTGTAAAAATATAAAGAACCGTATATTAACAATCCGGAATATTTGCTCTCAGAAATAGGAGCTATCCTCAAGACCCAAATAATCCCAACCATATGTTGACAAGACCGTAAAATGTAAAATATTACAGGGCCCGTTATTATTGTCCAATACTTTATTTGCATTTCAGTGGAAGCTTAGATATTTAGTTTTATTTCATTTTAATTTTGGATATAACTCTTTGTTGTAGGCGACGTAAACTTTTTTAAATAACCTACACAATATAAAAAAACCGGTTTGTTATTGTCATGTACTTAGCTGAAATTTGAATGATGTTTTACAATTGTAATTAATACAATATACTAAACAGGTAAAAACCGGTTTTATGTTTAAAGTTACGATATTTGTACTTGAACTTAAAAGTATGATAATGGTAAATTCAGACTTTAAACATTTAAGTGATGATCTACGTTTAAAATGTTATAGGTACATAGTTGAGCGTATTGCAAGCTGTTTATTACCTTATTTTGTATCGTACTTTATACTCACTAATACTTTCTGATTTGTCAGAACTCACCGAATACCAATTCCACATTGTATCCAACTGATATATGCTCGAGTTCACGTGGTTCTTAGAATTGGAATTTCACGGTCTGTCGATCATGAACAGCGCAATATTTGGAACAAAGAATGATATATTTTACAATATCTGAGCAATATAGCTGGATCTTTTTTGCTCATAGTCCGTCAATGGATATTGGGGGAATCTGGCATTGGTAGCGATATAGTCGAAACATAACCGGCTACAGAGCTTTGAAATTATGTTCGATTTTAATGTAAAAAACACACGTGGGTTCCTTATGTACTTGCAATTGTTTTAAATGTAATTCTCTTGAATTTTTTATACTTAAAGTTGGTGGTATGGGACAATTACTTATGGTCTTTTAGTTCGATGCACAAGCAAGTAGACCAATAATGAATTACTTATCAGTTACAGGCGTTAGAGCTATTGTATAATTGAGTTAGTACTATATCAGTATATACGTCTACGTCTAAAAAAACAAGATTAAGATTCACAAATATTGTCCCTATTTGTAGATTGACTTGATGAAAAACTTTCATTAATCGATCGAAATGGTCAATTTGGCATTTTTGTAGATGTATATGTGCCAGTTCATTACCTACTCGGTGATAAAATAATTCGCCAGCACTTCCAGTCGTGATGTGATCGGCCCGTAATAGACCAAGCGCTTGCTCGAACCGGCACCGCACAGTCTGCGCCCGCGACCTTGGCGTCGCCAGCTGCTTCAAGATAACATAAACGTCAATTTTATCCGTAAAACCGTCTTTAAAGCGTATGAGTAACGTTTAACGAAGCATTACGAGAAATAAAAATAAACGCTAAACGACCGCAATGCCGTTTTATTAACAAGTGAGTCAGATTTAAAACGAATCGCCATGATAAAAGTTAAAATAAAATGTCATTAAAATAAATTCGAATAAGTTTTGTAAGTAATATGAATGCTTGTGTAATTATTTGTCGTAACCGGTATTCAGAGCAAACTTCGGAGTACAAATTTTATAAAATTAATATATTTCGGTTGCAATTCCAAAGATCATGTGTTGAATCGATTCACGATTAAGACTTACATTTTAAAACTATTGAATCTGCTCAATTTAACAGAAAGAGATGGTGTTGGTGTCTGTCGTCAACACTACGTAGAGAGGTCCAGGAATTAAAATACAAGACCTAAATATTGAATTTCCGTAGGCATGTGCTATATACGAGTACAATACCCGCCACAATGCTCGAAGGTCAACCATAAAAGAGAAAAACTAAAATTATACATCGAAACCTTTATTTTTCCTTTAAATGAAGTATAATTTGCTAAACCGCATTTAAAAGAAAACGACGTCTGACATAGTTGATGATATTGTTTAATATTCAGTATCGTAGTCAGTAATGTAAACGGTGCATGATTCGTTCAGTTTTATTTCATATATTTCAAACAATTGTCATACATAAATATTGTGTCCTCTCGCTTATTCTCTTCATTAACTATCACGTATGTCTCATCTCGTAACTATTCCTCTCCACACGCCGTATTCGAAAATTGGTTCCGCAAGTTTTCGCTTCACAAATCAATTCAAAGACAAATTAATATGTAACAACATTCTTCACTCACACAATACTTCACAATAACCACTTTAAACGATAGCCATTTCTCGAGACATTTCAGTGATTACGTCAGCATTTCGGTGCGCAAATACATTTAATACATAGTCTTTACGCTCGCCCGAACAAGACTCCGTCATGTCTGTCCGTCACTTTGTAGATAGGGTTGTCACGTTAATAAATAATGTTCAATATAAACGAGGTAATGTCGTTTTTAGTACTGTACCGTTATATACGAAAAGAAAACACTAGGGTATATGCTTTAAAATTACATACATTTATGTGTCATTTCTAAATTAAAGGAAGTAAAAGTTTCCATTTCATACATAGAAATGAATTTTAGAATGTTTTATTAAATTTTCATTTAATATTTTTCGTTGTTTACGAGCTAATCTTGACAATTTGGGAACCTATTCGAAAAAATACATAATGAATTTTATACAGGGCTTACAAACGTTACATTTTATACCTTAATTATACATGGTTATGAAACATGACTGACTTATGGCTATTTATCGCTTAGTTGTAGAAATTCAAATATAATCATGATAGAATATTTGAGGACTTTTCAAATAATTGCACTAAGACTTATAACCAAACAAAACAAAAAAAGAAAACCTGTTGCCAAGCATAAAAAGGGAAAAACATTTACACTGTTTTGTCGTACCATGATAATTATCTTTACAATTAATATTATATTACAGTTCGTTTGCAAACCCTACCCGTAGCCTTGAACTCGACAAAGGACAACGCACTCAGCGACAATGCAACTTGCCAAATCACTTATTATATTTTAAGACCAACGAATGTGAATGTTTTAGTCATTTTGCTAAATTTACGATCGCTATTCAGGGATAGAAAAATTAATTCCACTGGTCTCAACGTTGATATTAATTTATCGATACACATTTTACCACTATCGCGTTGATATCCGAGACGTTGAATCATTTAAATTACGATTTTAAGAATTATTTTTAAAATTTTAAACACGACTTTAAGTATCAAAATTTAAATGCAGAATAAAACACTCGTAATGAATACGTTTTGATATTAAAACATCTGCAGTCTTAAAAGACGGTCGTTCAGAGAATGCTAAGATTCGTAAGAATTTATGAATGAATGCATTTTATGGCAAATGTTTTCAACATGAAATGGTTTAAAGTGTCGTAAATTTTGAAACAGTATATACATAATGTCTGAAGCAAATATATGAAAAAAAATCGTTTAATTCAAAAATTGCTGTTCATAATAAAGTTTAAAAATCAATCGAATTACAATAAAATTTTAGGACACAACTAATTACCTATTTTATTTATTTACGCAAATAGTGATATAACGTGCTTTAAAAACATAATATATAGATATAGATACTTGAATAATTTATTAATTGATTATAAA
>DWNY01003076.1:0-10327 GCA_018250635.1 Telegonus apastus
ATGTGGAAATAATAGTTTATTTGATATGAAAACTGCACGGGACATGACCACGTGTGATTTTGATATATTAAATATATCAGTAATATAATATATGATAAACAAAAATAGGAATGATAATGCAAATCTCGTTATGTGAAAATATTTTTCGTATCTGAATGATAACATTGGTGATAAACACGTCATTAATAAATTCGTTTTAAGATTAATTAACATCCGTTTAAGCTTAGTGGCATATTATATTCGATTATATTCACTGTAATCGTTTAATCTATCGTAGGTAGATTAAAAATAGAAAATCCCGTACGTGTAAATACTGTACATTCGTACATTTGCGCGCATTGAAGTCAAAGTAAGATGTTTTTAATTATTCTAACATATCGTATGTACAAATTTTTAGAAGGGAGCAGCGAATTGGCATGTGTTTCGTAACGTGCAACTTTTCCGAAGCAGTTGGAGGAAATTAATCGGCACAGCGTCTAAATTGAACGTTATTTGTTTCGTTATTCAACAATGAAGTGCTTATTTGAAAGAGTTGTGTGTTTTTGTAACGTCTTCACTTATTCACTGTAGAGTAGACTGTTACTATTTTTATTAAAATTGCTTCGAAAAAAGAGTACGTTCCGTGTGTACCGAGAAATGTATCGTTGGTGAATAATTCCATGAACTGCACTAAAACATATTTAATTCCTTTATATTTTTGCATACCTTTTGAGTTTTCTGCACATCCTGAAGTTGGCGAAAAGGAAATGCTATTTAGCATTAAGTCCGTACCCATTTTATTTATAGTCAATTAAGATTACATCAATAAAAGATAAAAATTGCAACAATTTTATTAAAAAGTATCAACCTTTACATAATGTTTGGCGGCAGTCGAAACGCAGCAATAAATCAAATTAATCAACAGCTCGTACAACTCGCTAACTCGGCACATGCAACATTCGCTTGTAGGGATGTGCAGTATTCAACTAGAATCGAATAAAATACATGATGTTCCTTTTATCATTAATTTTAAATTACATTTAAATATCACGAAATTAGCGGTACTCATTAAAATTACATAAGTTTTCTGTTCTATGGTAACTGATTCACTGCTTTTTGCTACAGAAGCAGGTATTTAAATTATGGTAATAGTTAGGACTTAGAAGTATCAAGACGATATATCACTTTATAAAAAAATCATATAAAAAATATCATCTCATATCATACAATTATCATACATTGAATCTACATATAAATGACATTAACATTTCATATTTGATTTTACATAATCGATTTAATTTAAAAGATCAGTATGCAACCCTATTATAGGGTCACAATTGTAGAGCTATATTGCATTAGGGCGAATTAAGGACACGCGAGGCGTCCGCCCATCTAGTGATTGTCGAGGTCATGCTCACACAAGTGTTCGAATGTTTGTGTGTATGAGAATTAGCGGGAAATAATGAGGTACCTTGATTATAATTATAGAGACTCGAATACAGTTCATTCTATAGTTAAATAGAAAGTGGTAGAACCCTTTTGTGGTTCGACTCCGGCGCCACAACCGTCACACCTATTTCTGCGTTATAACATCAGCATTAAGTGTTGCTGTGTTCTGGTCTGAAGGGTGTTTTAAGAGAGGCGGCAGTGGCCACTTTCCATCTGATTTAGACTGCACGCTCGTTTGCTACTTCCAAAACATTAAAAAAAGGTTTTTCTGGACACATGTAACACCAGAGGAGTCGCCAATGCATCACCGGCTTTGGAGGAGAGCTATTTTGCACCTATTTTTAACAGTCCCATATCATAACCCTCTGGGATTTCTGGGAATACCTCAGGAGAAAGTTTATTTCATCTCTTGCCGGTTTAAAGCAGAACGATCCCGAAAAAAATGTTTATCTGCTTTGCGGATTAGATTAAAAAAAGTCCTAATCAATAACCTCGTGTCGCTTTGTAGCTCATTCATTCGTAGCTCATTTACCATTTATCACGAGTTACAAGGAACCATCATAACTCGTGAGGCAAAAGAGGAGGGTAGACAAGTCGTAAATTCTGTAGTAGCTTCTTTTCCTCTTGTACGTTGTATTCTTTTACGCCCTTGAATATTTTTACTATCAAAGAGTTTATGCCATTCTAAGATTGCCCCATTCGTGTAGCCCGATAGATGAACACATTGAAAACTTTTTCATAATACTAGATAATGATAAGACGACTATTAGCTTCTATAACATTAAGAAGCGAATGACCGGATCACAAGTTGACCACTCAACTTTGACGATAAATTGATTTTATAAGAACCGGTCCTGATTTTACGTTAAATCTGAATCAGGTTAGTGACCGATATAAAACGCAAGTTGGTACAAAATTAAATTTGAAATTGGCACCTGTTATTATTTTGAGAAACCGGTACAGCGTTATTGCTTCTCATAAGCACGTCGCTTTTTCATTATTTTCTAATCTCAGTTTGCTTATGCTTGTCGTCTTAATCTAGTTTAGTTTGGCCGACGACTATACGTGCAATTTAGTGTTTAATTGTAATGAAGGAAGGGGAAATTGGAGAATTTGTTGTAATAATTAGTAACATTATTAGTGTAATATATTATAGGACTATTTCACGCCACACCTATTTTAGTTGCTATTTAATGTTAGTGTGTTCTAATTAGAAAGACAGATTAACGTTTTGAAGTCTCTTCTTAACCATTAGAAGTAGGTACGCTTCTGTGCTCGATTTTGGATAGGGTCGTTTGGTTCTGTTCTATGTCTATATCTAGTTCATTCAAACATTCCATCAATAAGTTTAAACTACTTGTGTCTAAGACTAGTTGTGTTGGTCAGACAAATATATATTTGTATGCTGATAAGCTTAGAACATGGTAACGTTTACGAGAGCACAATATTAATATAGATAGTAAACAATTTATCTAGCTTCTAGAGCGAACTCAGAAGTAATCAAAACTCAAAATTGCGTTTTTGCACTTGAAACCTACGTGACGGACATATGGAGAGGAAATTAAGCGTAAGATAAAATAACATTGTTATTATTAGTGTGATCTTTGGACCGAAATCAAAAAGTATTGATAAATTTTTGCAACAAAATTTATCGGAACCTTTTCTCAGAAGAGCATTTCGTTTTTTATAGCAGTTTTTGAGCGTTCAACTTGTCAATAAGCCGAATAATGAACCACGTCTCCTTATGGATTCGTTTTGTGAATGGAATTACGCAATGATTCATGAGGTGACTCGTTGTAAACAAATTACGGTTTTTATTATAATATTATTATTGTCTTTTCTCAATCGCAATTTGTTACACTGGCTTGTTTTTAACTAATTTCATATCCGTGGGATAACTTTCGGCGACGAAAATAATCTTTTGTTATTAATCTTACAATGCTGTTTGTGTAGTTTAAAACGTCTGTATTATATAATAAGAATGTAACTCGAGCTTGTTGTCTGTGTGTTTAAAATTACTTGCCGCAACAACAGAAGGGAAACAGGGATTGAATTCATGGAAATGCAGATATATTCGTAGTACGAATCTTAATTTAACATTTAGGCTTTATTTCATCAAAATCGATCCATTTTATCAAAAGTTATTAAAATTTAATATCATAAGTATCTTTTCTGAGCGTCGAATTCTCTATACAAATGGCATATCGGCGTCTTCTAAATACAAATAGCAGAACAACGTTCGTCTGGTCAGCTTGTTTGATAAATAAGTTATTTAAGGAGAAAGAATTTTAAAACTTATTATTTAGTTTTTTATTTGGATATGAAATGAAACTTTCAAGGATTGAACCGACTAGTCCCATTCCTAGAAGGATTATCCTGTAATCCAGCAAATTATTTAATTGCTAATTTGTACACTTTTGTAAAATTCTTAAGAAAACAATCAAAGGAAAAGATATTTTAGTACTTTAATAACTTCGAAAGTGAAAAGGCGTGCTAGGCATCGAACCTTGATCTACTGGGTGCTAAATTAACGCCACTGCTCTACCTATTAATATTGATCGCAAACTCAAGACAAACAAAGGTCTCTAATAAGGGCGCCCTACAGGCCCCGTACTGAATTGCGCGATGACCTCCGATACCGTTCCCGCAGAGGTCAGTGCAGTACAGACCTGAATAGACCCTGAGGGGTCGGAGAAAGTGCATTGTGAGGCGTTAACAAATTATATTATAGAGGTTAAGAAGCCTCTAATGGTATCCGAGTGAAGGGAGGAATGGAGTCGATCAAAGGCTGAATGCATAGGGAGGCAATCGGTGAAGTTAATAAGTAATTAGTGCGGAAAAAAGGGAATTGGTGAGAAATAATTAGTGAGTCTTGACTGAAAGATTGATTGATAAATAAATAAACTGACTTAATAGTAGACATGCTTTTCAACATTACGTACATCGAAAAAATTCATATACCAGTACTTTTTTCTACTTCAGTCATAACCACCACGTAAATGACTCTAATTGGGAGTAAGTACGACTTGTAGGTTACAAGTGTTTCTACCGTATGTTTTTACCTTACTGAGATGGTTTTTATTTATAAGCCAGAACTAATGTTCTTGTTTTGAGTGAGTGTAAGTTTTACCACTATTGATATTAGGTGATTATTCTTGACAAACGAAAGCTCGAGACGAAATGTGTACTCAGTGAGAGTTATGTGCCGGGTATACAAAATTACTTATTGGTGGTCTATTTCGTTTCTTCGTCTATAAACTCTCCGCTTAGTGTTGGCTTTCAATCTGAGTGCACTAGATTGAACATACAGAACGCAATTTTTGCCTAAATCCACCACTGGACTTTGGTTTTACGTCTAGATATTGGATATTTACTTATAATGTAAGACAAGTATATAACATATACCTATGTAATACATTACACATTACATGTGTAAAAATCATAGTATTCGTCTTAACGAAAAATCATGATTAGTAATGTAATGTATGATGAGTTTATAGCCATAAGGTTTAAATTTTAACACCCCGTTAAGTTACCAATACTAAAATGTCATACTTTACAGTTCATACCATTTTGCTTTATGTATCGACAATATCTGTATATATAATAAAAATGTAACTCGCGCTCGCTTTCTGTGTGTTTAAAATTACTTGCCGCCAAAACAACGGGATTGAATCCACGGAAATGCTTATATATATTCATAGCAAGAATCTTAACTTAACATTTAGGCTTTATTGCATTAACATTGATCTACTCTATCAAAACTTATTACAATTTAAAATGAGAAGTAACATTTTTTACGTCGAATTACATACGTACGCGAATAGTTCTACCGTAGTGGACTAGATGGCGTTATTGTAAAATTTTGGCACCGACTCCCGGGCAAACTTCTAAATACAAATGGCAGAGCAACGTTCGCCTGGTCAGCTACTTGGAAATAATTTACTTGGAGTATTTACCACAATTGAAACATGTTAATCATAATTGCACAATAATATATTTCGTATATCTTTACCGTACATAGAGCTAGCGTGACGATTCCACAATAAATTCGTTAACGCTTTACTTAATAGCGGGAACGGCGTATCGTATTCGGTATTTCGGGCCGCACTGCGCACGCGCACGTTATAAACGGTCGCCATAAAATTGGCGTACGGCGCTTTACTTCTCCATTATAACAAGTTATGCGAAACATGCAACACATACCTGACTTAATGTTCCTCGCACCGCACATGTTATTCGGTTTTAAGTATTTTTATCTAATTGATCACACATGCTTTCCATCTGAGGATCGAGACGAAACGCTCTGAAAAAATACATATGCCTCACTTACCACACTCCTTGAAACAGTAGCGTTACAGTAATATTGCTGCCGTAGCCGAATCAAATTAATAAACTAGCTGCCCAGACGAACGTTGTTTTGTCATTTGTATTTAGAAGACGCCGATGCGCCATTTGTATAGAGAATTCGACTTAAGAAAATTTACTTCTGATTTTAAATTGTAATAACTTTTGATAGAATGGATCGATTGTCATGAAATAAAGCCTTAATGTTAATTTAAGATTCGTAATATAAATATATCTGCATTTCCATGAATTCAAACCCGTTGTTTTGGCGGTAAGTCATTTTAAACACACAGACAGCGAGCCCGAGCTACATTCTTATTATATATACAGGTACAGATGAAGGCTGTACATTGATAGACATAGGGACACAAATTATGGATTCCATGGACGTTACAAACACATATTAAATTTATATAAATACGGTGCTTATTAAACATATAAAATCTAAAACCAACCATTAATAATATTTTGGTTTGTAAAATATACGTATTAGATTAAGATATATTAAACTTCATTTGTAGAGATTGGTCAACGGTAGTCCCGACGGTAATAAATTAATTTTAGCAACATTATGATATGAGTTTCGATCAAGCATGCCGCGTACACGCAAATTGTTTCCCACAGGTGCTCGATGAACTTCCCTGCGCCTTAATGAAGAAACTCACACCAACTACTCTTACTGGTATCATTATGCTTTATTCTTAAGGACCATTATCGTGGATCAAGGCACGTCCAGCTGAGAACACGCCGGCTGAAGAAACGGTCGCTGCTCTCTTAACTAGCTCGCTTTTTACGTACATTAGCGTCACATATATCATTCTAAGTGCATCAACAAAAAGTTACTTAAGGTCCTTGGTAGATAGATTCCCTGGGCTGGTATCCGATGGTATGCGCTATCGATGCATCATCGCGATATTCCCACGTCCATGTAGGTGGCATCTGGGCATATATAATGTTATAAGTATCTCGTGTTCGCTAGAAGCGAGGGATTAATCTAAGGAAATATATTTTTTGTCACGCGACGATCCTCTATTTGGTTCGATATGCAGACCTCTGCAACGTGGGAGGGCGCCCGGTGTGAAAAGCGAAACATATTGCATGCGACTTTAGACGTAGTAAATAAATAAAGTATGATGGATAGATTAAACTTAGTGTATAAATTTATATTTTACCCCGGGGCGTCAAACCGGGTTCGAGTCTCACACGTACCAATGATATTTCAATGTTATATGCAAAATTGAAATAAATCAGCATCTAAAAATTTTGTATTTTGTTTTTCGTATGAAAAACTTTACAGTTGTCAAACGTAGTGGACTTAACATGGTACCTACTAATTTCCTCTCATCTCGTAAAAGACGCATGTTTTCTTTAAAGTTAAATTAGTACTAGGTTGCTGTCAATTACTAGTAGACGCTGTGGCTCCGTTCCAATAATAATAACTTATCTGCGAAGATTATCTCTTAGACGCTAGTTGAAAGCAATCTCCATGGAATCTAAGTAATTATCATTTACATGGGGACTGGTCGCCTTAAATGCACCGAAACTGGTCCAGGTTGGCGCTAAATATTGCTTAAGATGCTGATACCATCGACGCTCGCATCCTGAAACCTTCTACGGTCTCTCATTGTTTGGTTAAAACAGTAAATCGCCTCGTGATTGTTATTGTTCGAAAATGGATGGTGCGCGCGATGCGTTTGTGATGTAAATGTACAATAGAACGATATTTTATGTAGAATATTTAAAGCAGCTAACCAATTAAACCAGACTTCAGCAACACTTCTATGAGTATACGTTCTGTAAGTCGGTCTACTATAAGTCTTCTATACCTTCTGGTGATGATATAAGTTCTGATTTCGATGATGATTCTATAAGTCAGACATACGTGAAGCGGTCATTTTACTGCAGTCAAATTGTGATGTTTCTAATCACCTCTTGGTTTATTTGGTTTGATGGTGTTTGAGAAGCTTGTATTTTGGATCAGATAAGTTTGTGTTTAAGCAACGTAATGTAGTAATACACTAGTCACTTAAACATGTAGATGAAATATTGCATAAATTAGCAAAGCAATGCTACAAATCCCGACAATTAATGAACGTGTCAAATTGAGTTCTATAAGGATGTCATAAATCTTATTGACAATGCTAATTAATATGAGGGACTTTCGGATACAACAGCTAGATGACAAGTGATAATAGATAGTCAGAACTCAACACGATTTGATAGATTGAATGGATTAGATCGGATTGGACCATTATCTCAAATTTCTGGGAATCAGCATGTTCTATGGGCAAGATTGAGTATGCTGACATATTTTTTATTCGTACCTTAAACCATGATTGTGTTTTATTGTAAAGTAGCTTCAATCGTAAATCACTGTCAATAATTACAAACCTTCCATTTAATATTAGCCTAAGGATCGACTAAATATTTATGAGCAATCATCACATTGATCAGGAATTGAAAAGATTAGATGTTACACATGCTCTAGGTCCAATTTACGCTAAATATTAGTTTCTATCTGTAAAAAAATTTATAATGTAAGCGAAACACCACTGAAATAAATAACTCGATGTATCTTGAGTAGTGGGTACAACGTACACGATCTAGTTTAGGTAAATCAAAGCTTTCGTATCGCGACAGGTGTCAAAAGAATCTTGCTACAGATAAACAAAATTGTTATAAAAAATGCAGATCCGTACGGTTATGCCTAAACTTAGTAAGTCACAAGCAGCTGAAGCTCAGCTTGGATTTATTCGGTATTTGACACTGTGCATCGGTATTGTTACATTGTTGTCTGAACGACTTCATGAAAATTTTCACAGACGACAAATGGAGAAAAATAACGTCGCAAGCGGAACATCGCATGAATCAACAATCAATCAGCGTCGGTCTTGATCTAAATTTCCATACATCTGCTCCCAACGAAGCGGCGATGGAGCGAACAATTACGGCACACCACATAGATGGCTCGGAGCCATCAATCTAGTTGCTTCAGCGCGTTTAATGGAGTGTGCACAGTTGGCACAGGAGCGGCCGGTGGCGTTGGGCAACGCGTACAATAGCCGATGCGTTCCGTTCAGCGCGCCCGATAGTCACGGCGCACGCGTCCTGCGAGGATGGTGGGAGTCTTCAATCTACTGGATTAGCAAAGAGTTTGGAAATGTTGCAGCGTTTACGATATACTGGATTAACATACAAGTTGGACGTGGCGAAATTTAATGTTGCCAAGTTTTTTCATTTTATATCGGGGATAAATATTTGATCTACTAACTCATCGTTTGGTTGATTCATTTTTAACATAATTAAAGGGATAAGCAGGAGCTTTGCACTCACTGTTAATTATAAGTGTCCTACTTTTAAGTTTTTTTTTGTGCGCATAAATAAATAAATAAATATTTTTTTAGGCTTGCGTTAACAGGCTTTCAATACAAAAAAATGTTTCTCAAAATATAGATAATACGCGTGCTTTGTTTAGCCATATTCGTCTGTAGGAAATAGAATCGCACAATGATCAAATTATCACTACTTTTTTAAGTCACACAAGTCAAATCACAAATCATTAGAAACGGAATCGCTATTCGTTCATGCATTGAACCATAAGTCGAAGAGGTGTGTAGTGTTATGCAACAGTGGGCTTAGTAACGCCGGTAGCGGCTAATAACACTTAATAGGTGATTTCATTGAAAGCTTGGCATTCGGTATTCGCTAATATCGTACGTTGCCAAATTTTCGCGCAACGAAAAATAGTTTGTCGTATATCAAGCGAGGAAAGGCGTTACATTGGTCAATACTTAATTTGCTTATCTAAATATATCATCGCTTTATGTACAGAAAATACATAAAGATGTCGGTTTTATTACCCGACAGCGTTATTAAAAAAACATTGAGTAAATAATTTACGATTTATTTCAAAATCCTTATTATAATAAGAGTACCTACGCTTAATAATAAGATAAGCACTTTATGAAAATGAAAGTTTAAATCGTCGTAGGCAATTTTTTAGTTTTATTGTGCTATTTCTAAAATTGTTAATTGTGTTCATATTTACATGGCAAAGTCTCATGAAACCTCTCTCCTTCGTTTCAGCTGGTGGTAAACTTGGCCATAGTGGTGTACCATGCCTTGGACTATACGCATGGGGATGATGAGGAGCGACTCATCTCTCCAGACCTCGAGGGGCTCATCACCGAGATGACAGCGGGTAACATCGCCGGTGAGTTTAGAAAGCAAAGAAAATATATCAATCATGTTGAAAGTATTATCGCGATAGCGCAATTGGGCTCAAATAAACGAATGTATTTTTGCTGTGTTATTCCTAGTAGGTATTTATAAATTTAATAAGTGGTGCGGACGCTAATCTAAAAAAGAAAACGGAACAAAATGCTCGTTCGGATGGAGCCCGAATGGGCAACACGCTCCGAGGTCTCCGGTTGTGTCCTGTTTGCAGCGCCGAGGACGGCCACCGGGGGGGTTTAAGTGCGGTAAAAATCCCACATAACCTGGCGTCGCTCCCACGGCGTCGGGTACCTTTTGAAGGTTTCCCCCTCGAAAA
>DWNY01003077.1:0-10327 GCA_018250635.1 Telegonus apastus
CAATCTTAATTATACTTTCCTGTTAAAATATGTTTATGTTTTTCATTATTTTCTAAAATAATAATATGCATACATATTTAGGTAAAATATTTTACCTGGACTTGTTTTAGAATTTACGTATTTTATCAATAAATAAGTTCACTAAAGCATTGTTTCTTAGGATGTGGCTCCTAATTGTCCTCAGTGGTATTCAGGTGGCTGCTAAAAAAATCAGCAACAGAATTATTTCTGGAAAGAAAACTGTTGTTTTCTATTCCACTCATTTACATTTATTGAAATAAACAAGATCAGTGAATCTAATTACTACAAGGCAGGCACATACAATAACAGAAGGATATTTGTAGATGACAGCAAAAATCTCGCGACCCTTATACTTTTAGAAAAACCTTATACTTTACCAACAGCGTGATGTAGAAAATTGAATAGCGATATTGACATAGCGACAAATTAGATGTACTTCATATAAGTGTTTACGTTTCTTAGTTCATAATAGGATAAACACGTGGAATGGACCAAATTATGCTTTCACCAAAAATGCCCTTGGGTCACGTCAAAACGTCAATCACTCGTGAGGGCAAAGAGAGAGAGAGAGATTCTAAAAGGTAAAGGTGGTAGAAGGTGCAACTTAGTCCTCAGGGGTAGTAACGCATCTGTGTTCAACCTTAGTAGGAATTTGATCTTATCTGAGATTGATTACAGGTGTCCAAGGGCGGCAGTGGCCACTTACCATCCAGGTGGACTGCATGCTAAATTGTTACTTCCAAATTAATACAAAATATGCTATCAAGACTGACGCCGTACGGTAAAAATTGATGTAGAAAAAAAACAAAAACATAAGGTTTCATTATATGTACCTTTAAAACCTTTTATAAAGGTTATGATAGAGACCTTGTGGTATTAAAATATAATTTGTGTGCATGTAACCTATGACACTATCGTAAGATTGTATTTAATAGATGTACATTAAATAACCAGGTGAAGTACGGACAGTCACCTTTGATGAGAACATTATGCGAAACCTTCGAGATAATCACTTCAATAATGTAAGTGGTTATTTGAGTGGATTATTTGGCATCAAATACTTGTATTTTCATACAAATGCAAAAATAGTGTAGGTAGCGAAAACAGACCTTGTGTAAAAGTTACATAAAACTGCAGATATCTAAGGTTGTGATCATAACACGTGACGTATATTTTGTTCAATAGATTTTATATCTGATTTCGATAACGACCTCATCTAGTAGTAGGTACCTACATATTACTTGAACTAATAATTCACGAAGAAATACATGTACGTAAATATCTTGATTTTAAGTAATATAACATGATAACCATGAGCATTGAGATTTATATCATACATCAGCCCTTACGTGTTACTTATAAAAAGGAGGTTTAGTCGTATTCACTGCGCTTAGAAAATAAACGTTGCTACATGTCTTGGTTTAATTAGGTTTCCGTAACCAAAAAATAGAAACGGAATCGAAAATTAAAACAAAAACAGTAAAATTTAAAACCTTGCATTCTCAGCATTTCCGTGTGTGTGGGCTTTATCTATTGAACAGCAATAATTAGACACAACATTATATTTACAAAGTATTACGATGATAGTTATAACAGCATATAATATAAATTGAAAAGTTAAAAACATGAGAGGATTTCCGTCTACCCTTTGAACACTACAAAATACATTTACTAATATAGCCAATCCTATATCAAATATTAAAAATAAAAAAAAAATGTCCATTAGGTGGTACGGAACCCTCCTTATGCGGTCGACTCGAAATTCGCGAATTACCCTCCTGCGAACTTTAAGGAAACGGATAGAGTAGTTCTATTTTAAGCCATCACTAAGCAGCAAGAATCTATTTTTTAAATTACCTAATCTCAAGTTCAATGATTTCTCTTTTTAACCGACTTCTTTGCAATTTATAAACGTTAGGCTTCGCTGTCAAATTCAATTAAACATGAAAAAATAGTAAGCACTGAAGGTTAACATTTGATTGGTTTTCTTGATAACATTAGCATTAAATACCAACTATTTTTATACTATAGTGGTATTTATTATAACTGACAGCTTTAAAAAATATTCATTGGATCCATTTGCATTTATTGCTGTGCCTACTTTCTGTTTGACAATTGATGTTCCTAATGGATATTATCATCTTACGGCCTTATTTACTTTAACTGTATGGTTATGTATTTTCGTTAAATATGGTGCGTGGGCACAATTAAGTTAACTAAAAAAGAGTCATATATAAAGTTACGGAGTTCCAGAAGTTTAATAAAATATTTCCTCGTCAACCATTTATTGTCCCACTGCACGGGCCTTCTTTCAGAATAAGGGGGCTTTTAGGCCTTACTCCACCGCGCTGGCAAAGTGCGAATTGGTAGACTTCACACTCATTTGAGAACTTTTTTTTAATATGCTCTCAGGTGTGGATATATCCTCACGGTGTTTTCCTTCGTCGTTTAGCAAATGATAATTAATGCACACATGACTTTGAAAAGTCAGAGGTGCCTGCCGGGGATTTGTACTTTGATCCCCGATTGAGAGTCCCAGTTTCAACCATTAGGCTTTCACTGCTCATAAACTATCTCAGCGTAAAAAAATATTTACTTCCGAGAAAACAATATTAATATTTGATTTGAACTATCTGTGCCATCGGTCCTTTCTGATCGTTGTTACCAGCTACTTATGCATAACACGCCGACCGATAAATAATATTCTGAGGTAGAATATTTCCTATGTAATTAATTTTTTTATTCACGTTCAAAGCTGTGCTTACAAATTACTACAGGTGCCGGCACGCTCGCCTTGAGTTCGCGGTGACCTCTCGTCGACCTCAGAGTCACAATGGACAGGAAAACCGGATGCTTCCGTGCACCTGCACTATATCAATTTAGTTCCCTCTTTACATTTCCCTGTATATAATATAATGAGTAACCAGCCAATTGTTTTCTTGTAGCAACCAAAGATATCTGGTTGTAGCAAATTATCGTGCAGTCCATCTGATGGTATGTGGCCCTTACTGCCTATAGAAATTTGCTATCAACCCCAGATAAGACCAAGAGTCTTACTTGAGGTAGGCCGCAAATGTTTTGCCACCTCTGAGTCGTTCAAGATAGAATTTCTCAGATAAGTATACATATCTCTTTATAAGTAGTGCCAGATTGATTTCTTGCTCTTTTACTCGATAGCGTCTCGTTCGTGTCACCTCATCACAATAAAATCGGGTTTGTTGTGGAGATTTTTCCGGACTTTTTTCCGCGTTCTAATCTCACGCTCGTCCTTCACATTTGAGGATAGTGGTTTTAAGGAAGACATTAGACTTAATTCTAATATGAATATGTATAGTAGGTGTATTTTCATTGTCAATTACTTATTTAAACACGTGTTCGATTTCTATCAATAAAATCGATCAACTGTTTATCAATTATTTTATTTTAAATGTCACTTTGATTTTTTTCTACAAATAAGTGTCAGCTAATACTTGACTGTTGGTTCAATACCGCAAGGTTTTAGAATTATTTGTGCTTCGACTCCGGTGGAACCACCGCCATCCCTATTGCCTCATTACAACAGTATTTAGCGATGTTGTGTTCTGCGTTCCAACTTAGTCGTCAGGGGTAACAACGTATCTGTGGCCGACCTCAGGTAGGACTGTGATCTTATCGGGGGTTGATGACAGATGTCCATGCGCGGCGATAGCCACTTACCATGAGATGCGCTGCTTGCTCGTTTGCTACTTTCATAAAAAAGCTTAGTTCAATAACTGAATAAGAAATAAACAAATGTTTTATCTTTTCTTGTTTTTAATAGATTTCCCCCTATTTATAATCTTCCTTTTCCTTCATATTAGAATGGTAACAAAACGTGACTTGAAGTAATACACATTCCTCCTTCAAGGATGTCTAGAAGTTAAATGCCGTGAGGTAATTAAACAATTATATTCTATCACGTGTTTGTTGTACACGATTTCTTAGCAATTTTTAAATTACATCACAATAATAGGACTCACGTGAACTTATATGGTATTTTAATGGCAGTTAAAGGAAATGCCGATGGATTGCATGGTTACTTTACTTGTTGTAAATCACATTGATATCAGTTAAATGCAAAGCATTTACGATTGTTAGTACAACTTTTGTTTTTTAGAATTTGCAACGGAACAATACATTATATATTAAGGTAAAATAATTAACAACAGTTAAGAACATTAATTGCCAACTGATACATTTTCTTTTTCTTTTGGTATTGACGGAGCTCACCGTTCATCAATAAGAAATTGTTAATGGCTATTTTTGTGGGCGATATGTACTGTATAATAATGATTATTTACCTTACTTTTATTCTGAAGAAAAACATTGTGCATTGTGTCTATATAATATTGCCAGTTCTTTATAATATTGTCAAAGATGTGTGATGTCTGCCAACTCAATACAAGTTGCGAAATTCGTACAATGAAGGTTTGTTGCGCAAATATTGTAATTGATATTTTTATTTGATATATCGATAGAAATACGACCCTATTGCAGTGCCTGGACAAGTATTGCAATTTTCTTGTAATTGACGTAATTGACGTTTTTGTGGCTCTAAACATGATATAATATACATAAATATTAGTGCAATTTACATTTTAGTAATCCCTTATCATAATAACCGAAGTTAAACTCTATTCAATTTATCATTTATTAAAATTTTGCTCTAAATATAATATTGTTTAAATAATATGCGACTGCGCAAAATTTCAGCACGGATTAGGTTTCTCTTTTGAGGAAAATTTTTATAAGTATAGTTATACCAAGGCCCATCCTTATCCGTCTGTAGTCTTCCTAACATTATTGTCGTTACAAAGAAAGTGCAAGCAACAACGCATGTGTTGCGCAAGCGTGAGTTTCTCCCACGCATGTGGAAGGGGGAGTCTGCGACACTATCTGCTGTTTACACTAATTGGCACTGACACCACTAGCTTAGTAGGTTTAGCAAACATCTTACTAGGTACATGTGCGCACCACCAAAATGATGTTATCTATATACTAGCTGTTGCTTTGTGTAGTGATGTTGTATGCGTAGACGTATAATGCAGTATAATAGAAACGTTCAAAACCCCCTCAGGGATGAAATATTAAAAATTCCTTTCTTATTAGGCCGAGATCATAAATTGAAAGTATTGTAAAATATCAAGGTTCAATCTTTAGTTCAGTTTAGGCTCTACTAGGATTACTAAGAAGTGACTGTCCTTTCGATTTATTTGAATATATACATAGACAAAGATAAACAGGTCAGTAAGTTTCCTCTTTTGTTGTCAACCGATTTATTTAATATTTTTTGATGTGTTTCCCATACTTTGCAACTATTAAGTAGTTTTTACATCTAAACAGACACGTAAATAATCATATATTTTTAACGAAATTCGAAATGGCAGAGGTTCTATATTCGTCCGTATTTACGTATGTTCGCCGATTATTCCGCGATACCTAAACTGATTGAGATGAAGCAACCGGCATTAGATGCGGCTAGTTTTCAAAAGGGTTCCATTATATAGAAATTGGAAAATTATTCTCAGTTTACCGGAAAATTCGGAAAATACAGTTTATTATAATGTAGTTCTCGCGATAGAAGCCTATGGGTAATCAGCCGCAAAAAACCTCAAATTCTTGTTAATTGAATATGATAGAATTTCGACCACTGGCAAAAAAATGGACATATTGAGTGAAGCGAATGAAGTGGTCAGTTTATGTACGAGGCAATCTACCTCATACTATGTGACCAGTAAAACCCACGCTTAGATCGTGACAAGCGATTTATACGTATAATAAAAAGCGAAGCTCGAAGATATTATTCAATATATTTGTATGCATAATGTTCTATGTACAATGTCATTTAACTAATAGAGAAAACGTTTGAATGCGTATTTCGTAATATTTAGTTCATTATTCTATGCCTTTTGTAATCAAATACATTTTTTTAGGAAAATATCATGCCTGAAAACATAAAATTCTGGTTTTACCATTTTTCTCTCCTTGTATGGAGGAATATTCTTAAAAACAGTAAAATAAAATACTAATTTAGCCCAAGAAGAAGATCTGCAAAAATTTTGCTATTTATTACCTTTATGTTATTTGGATTTGAAGTTTATACAACGCAGGAGAAGTGCGTGATATGACAGTCTAAATACTATAAACATGACATTTGCACGAACAATAATTTTGTATGTTGGCGTTCGTGTTGACTTGTTCGTTTGTGCTACATACATATGGGCAAGTACTCGGCAACGGCATGACTGTCGTATTAACGACGCTTTCTTTGCCAAATATCCTATTGCGTAAGTTAAGCGCCCACGACGAAACAATCTGCACGTAGTACAAGACGCATCAATAAAGAATGAACGAAAGATTGTCTGACGTAATGTTACGATCTCACTAGCGATCTCATTTGTCTTAAATGTCTCAGGGCATAATGAAAGAAAATTATGATTTGGCCGCATTCTTTGGCTTAATGCCTTCTCAGTACAATTTAGCGTTATATTTAGAGTCATATTAAAGTTAAACTTTCGAGAAAGTAACATTTATTTATTTATATTTAATAACCACAAAAATAAGTGTTTAATCAACTATGTTGTACGGACGTAGGTGCTTAAAATTTTACTGTATTTTATATCAATGGAAGCATTTTTCATATTTTGTCATAATCTAGGCAAATAGTTTATTTACTCCGTATTAATACGGTTGATAGTGCCTACGATCCTACGAACCACTTACTATGGGAAATACGTTTCACTTCAGACGTGATTTTATTTTATTACGAGGATGTGCCCATGTTTCTATTTATAGGAATTACCCATACTCGTCATTCATACTTATGAAACATGCTTTTGAGGTCATTGTGAAACTTTCTCGTCGTAGAGTAATTTTAAAGGTTTTGCTTAATTGTGATGACAACGTTTTATTATTGTTAATACTTTAAATAATCACATTTGGTTAGTTGTTGTTCTCTCTGGAAAAGGAGATACTTGTGGTCTGACAACTGTATTTCAGTAAGTGTGGGGACTTTGAAGAATAAATTAAAATAGAGGCCGTTTTAACCTGTTACACAATTTTAAAATATCGGTTGCATTTTATGTAGGTATTAAAATGTGTATCTACCAGCGTTAATAATACTATCGATAATATTAAATACCGAAAAAGCAATAATTTGGGATAAAAATGAACCTATATCACTCCGCTACTGATAAATATTTTTTTAAGGTGGTAGAACTATATGTGGTTCAATTACGGCGGCACCTCCGTCACACCTATTTCTGCCTTATAACAGTAGTGCTAATCGCTGTTGTGTTCTGGTTTAAGGGGTGTGTTGTGGGAAACACACACAGGTACACAGACAGAGGTATAGTAGTACATAGGGAGGTGTTCCAATTTAGTATTCAAGGGTACCAACGCATCTGTGGCTGATTTCAGGTAGGACTGTGACCTTATCTGGGGTTGATTGCAGATGTTTATGAGTGGCAGTGGCCACTTACCATCAGGTGGGCTGCATGTTCATTTGGTACTTTCATAACAATAATAATAATAAACAGTCGGGTGAAAATAACAGTTCGTTCCTTTTTGTATGGTATGAATACATATTAGAAAATTTCAGTTTCTTTTAAATAACAATCTATGTAATTTGCTTGTATAGATGTTAGATAGTAAATAAAACACGGTATGTAACGTCGGATGCTCCATGCGTGTCTATAATTGTGTACCGCGACTGAAGATGCTTCCTGTGCGGGGTGATATCGAGTGAACATCGAAGTAACGTGACCAACGCACACAGGGTCATTGTGCTTATAGATTACGTATGTTGTAATTAACTTGATCATCTCTCGTAATTAGTATAAATGCGAATATGAGTTTGTTTGGTTATTCGTTTTTTGTAGCGCCTTCACGCTTAACTACTCAACCGATCATAATGAACTTTTCTCCCC
The DNA here is from genome assembly GCA_018250635.1 of Telegonus apastus. Taxonomy (NCBI): domain Eukaryota; kingdom Metazoa; phylum Arthropoda; class Insecta; order Lepidoptera; family Hesperiidae; genus Telegonus; species Telegonus apastus. Next base: position 7,968 of record DWNY01003077.1, read on the forward strand.
AAAAGTTTTTTTTAGATCACTCGGGAATATCTTTTTTGGAAGGAGAAGGATAGAAAAATTAATTTCCTTCAACCTAATTTTATACCTGCGGCCTCTTTATATGAGTTAATTGCATTTGTATTGTAGCATACAATCCTAATTAATATATTCTTACAACGCGAATGTAGGTACATTTATACATTAGCGTGAGCGAAACCGCGAGTTAAAAACTAGTTAAGTCATAATCTAGGACAGGGGTATTGTAAGCACACTGAGTATGTGGGTAATTAACTTGATCCTATAATCTTAGAATCTAGCACAGGGGTACTGTAACCACTAGGGCGTACGTTTCATAAATCTTGAAATATTATGATAGTATTGTTATTCAATTAGTATTTAGTTACAGTTTAGAGGGATTCCAGTGATTGAGTATTGAGGTGAGTAGCTCGAGTCAAGGCGCCAGCCGAGGTCGTGGCATATGAGCTGTATAGTTGTGGCAAATGGAAATAAAACGAAATTAATTAACATTTTAAAGACCTTTGACGTCTTAAGAAAAAAATCTCGGGTCGCTAGTAACCACGATAGAAGATAGATGAGTTAAATATTGGATTGTTTTGAAATCTTTATGTAAGAGTGTATATAGCAGAGGCCTATCAATATTATATTTTAGGCTTTTTTCCATATGGTTACGAATTTACACAACAATAAAGACACATCATCTGCGTATTATCTTTATTATTATTGGCATGTGTTGTTAAAATGTTCAAAAGAATACAAGAACGTGTATGATACAAGTTGCACTGCGTAGTCAAGCAATGTGGGACATTAGATTAAAGAAAGTTCTTTAAATGTATTAGAAAATGAATGCATGTAATTATGCACGAATAAATGATCCGGTTTGGTATATATACCTTCTGTGATATTTTATTTAATCGATGTTGTGAAGGTAGGAGAAGTATAAATATTTTTGTTTGTGTTTCCATATATAAAGATGTTGTAGTAATGACGATTGTTGAATAAATGTAGGACAAACTTGAAAAGTACTGAAAAGATTTGGATATCCTAACATGACAGAGAGGAGGTCATATGACATTTATATTGTAATTTGCTTAATATAATGAGATATAGGTATACTTAATCAATCTTAGATTGGATTGGATTCTTACCCGACGTCAACCTAAGATAAGTTGTTAACTCCGAAGTCAAATCACGAAAGTTTCAATTCTTCAATTACATTACTAAGAAAACCTTTAAAGGAAATTCATAAATGAATTACTTGAACATTCTTGTCCGAGATAATACGATACGATCAACTTCCTGTCCAGATGTTCAAGATGACAAGGACGAGTGCGCAATGCACTAAGCACCCACTAAGTGTGGTTGACAGGCATGCAGGCCGAGGTCGCGCGGAATGCGGGCTCGATAATCGACCTGACTAATTGTCGTTCACGGTGTTAAATACGATAAATAATGTATTTATTTTCAAAAGAAGTAACTACTACCTACCTACGTCTATGTTCTTTATGTTCTTATAATGGTTTCTTAATTGCGAATAAATGAAATCGTTGTACGTTTTTTTGTTTTCACTATTCCTTAAAAATCATTTATCCGTAACCAAAACTATCCGAAACTATCGGATAATCCGAAATGATTTCATATAAGTAACCGTTTCCGAAACCGGTATGATTTTTTTCACATATCCGTATTCATATCCAAATCCGAAATCTTGAAAATGTAAAATTTTGTAAAATATATGTTTTTCACATTGTTTACGACATTCGGAAGTTATTCCTGAAGTAATTAACGTTTAGGTATCTACTATTATAATAAGGTGTCAATATTTCAATAAATAATAGAAAAACGAGGAGTTAAGATAGATGGATCTTAGCGGTAAAATATATTTTTAAGGCACCCTTAAGACAGATAGTTAAGAAATTCTTACTAACAATTAGGGAAGTAACACCGCACTGTTGGCGTTATTGTCAGCTGTCGACATGAACATTAAACAGTCATTTGTCTTAATTTTGCATAGGACCCTTAAAGATGGCCATTCTTTCATTTAAAAAATAAAAAGATTTTGTGTAACCACAACATAAGGAAGTCATTGACGATTTCATGGTATACGAGATCAAAGTATCGGTTGCCGATATCTTTGGTGTATAAACGAATCTTTATCGATTAACCGATCTCATATCGCCACTCGTACCTTCTATTCGAACAAAAACAAATGTTACCACATTAACACGCATGCTTAAAAGTACCTACTACAGTAGAACATAATTAAATTTATGTAATTTATCTTTCTATACAATAAATACATATGTCTGTAATTATGTATTCACGTATGTTTTATTTATGTAATATATATTGAATAATATCTT
>DWNY01003078.1:0-10325 GCA_018250635.1 Telegonus apastus
GTGTCGCCGGAGTTCAACCACGGGATTTCTCGTTTTTGCTTTAATTATCTAATTATATCAGCTATTAGCTATAATATTTAATTATGATTTTGCTTTAATTATTTAATCTTTAATTCACGTTAGAAATAAATGTGACGGTGATATCTCCCTGGCCGACCTGTATCCTGTTTTATGGCTGTATGCGACCACACATACCGCTATTCGTCTACGGGTCGCTGGCCGGGCGGTATGAGCTCCCTCTCTTGCTGCCCGCAACCCCAAGAACCGCGTCTTAGTCGTCTCTTACGATATATAAGGTATATCGTAGCCCCATTTTGATCCCGTTACTATAAGGACAAGGTGACAAGGTCATAAGGACTGTCACTTTTTAAATGTACTTTCTCATACTCATACGAATTTTGGTTGTCTTTCAAGGGAATTAACAATTTTGAAAAACTTGTAAAAAAACACCCTCAGAAGTACATTAAAATGGCACGAAGTTACAGTCATAAATTACCGTATTCAACCGTTCAACTTTGGCTCTATATTTTAGTAAAGTAACTTTAAATTTAAGAGTTGAACAAAGTTACGATATTAGGACTTTAAAGTATATGTTCTTGGTATCATACATCGCGAAACTTCTAACGTAACTACTCTTTTATGAAGAAATATCGGTGAATCTCGCGGTTTCACCCGCGTTAAAGAAGTAAAGAGGCCTAATAGCAAATGACATAAAAATTAAAGTACCCTAAGTTCTAGCTAACTTCGGGTAAGACTAGTTTTAACTGGGTCTGATTATGTAATCAGATGGACGCCGACCCGTCGGCGGTGGTCGCTTACCATCAGGTGGAATGGCATGCTCGTTTGTGTGTTTTTATGCAGAAATAAATGTGGGGGTGGTGCCGCCGGAGTCGAACCACAAAGGGTTCTATGAACTCCTGTAGGAGCTATGTAATTTTAAAAATGCTTTTAACACCTGCTGGATACTTACTTGCATAATCCCCTTAGTCCCAAGCTGGACCTCATACATCCACTTGCCGCTGAACACGCAAGCCGTAGCTCTGATGGTTGAGAAGCTGGACAAACCCTGGACACTGACTCGTTCATCTCCAACCAGGACCAATCTGCCCGTACCTGAGATATGAAGAACCATGTTTATGAAGACCATTAAAGTACGTTTAACGTACTCAAAAAGGTCTTTATAAATTTTATTTTGTAGCAAACGTACTTGCAGTCCATCTCATGTTAAGTGGATCTATGTTAAGTATCCAAAGGAGATTCGACTCTGGCGGCACTGCCGCCACACCTATTTCTGCCTAATACCGGCAGTGTTAAGCGCTGCTGTGTTCCGGTACTTCTGGTCTGAAGGGTGTGGTAAGGGAGACAAACATATCCTAGGTGTTCTGACTTATCCCTCAGGGCTAACGCATTTTGGTCAACCTTAGGTACTTTGATCTTATCTGGGGTTGATAACAGATGTCAATGCGCGTCAATGGTCAGTTACCATTAGGCGGAGAGCTTGCTCGTTTGCTATCTTATTAATTTAATTATAAAAACAAGCTCAATGCTTTTTAATTGTTCCTTCGTTTTTTATTTAAATATCCGTTGTAGGATTCGCATAATGACCAAAAGGACTATGCCAGCTCATTTCCATTTTGATATCAAAATTATGAATTTATATTTCTGTTCTAAGTCTCGGTGTTTGTTTGTTCGTATTTGTTTGTCCATGTTACCCGCGACTTGTACTAATCTAAAAATAGAAAGCGTTATTTCCCATTTTTATTACAAAAACGCTTTAAAACTCATTACAGCAGTAGTTTTAAACTGCAGCGGTTTAAGATGTAATTATCCGAGTGATTTGTTACATTAATTTTCCACAATAGCTATCATCGAGTTTGGCTCGGCGCCAGTTCTGTGGTTACCGCTCACACTGCAGTGTTATTTAGACCCTGAGGGCGTAGACAGCACCTTAACTATCTAGGCGCCCCGGGCGAATAGCACATAGGGCGCCCTTTTTCTAGTCTAATATTATAAAGCGGAAGATATTGCTTGTTCTTTAAACGAAATAATCTCTGGAAGTATAGTGGTCAGATTTATAATATTTTGAATATGATAGGTCATTTATTGAAGAAGTTTTTACGTGACGATTTATTATAATCTGTTAACAGGAAATAAAGTTGGCGCCCATGACGCCCCTGTGCCCCGGCGCCCCGTGCGACCGCTTGGGTCGGCCTTTTCTAAAGCCATCACTGGGTGTGGACTCTGATTATTATTTTTTATGATGACAGCAACGGATGAGATACGCCTCAATTCAGATAAGGTGTAGGAAGCGAGACATACTTGTTCAGCGTTAAACTTAGTCCTCAGGGTTAGCAACGCATTTGTGAACGACCGCAGGTTTTAAGTCTAACCTTCTCTGGGGTCTAGATATTATTGGTGGCAGTGGCCACTGACCATTCGGTAGACTGAATGTTCGTTTGTTACTTTATTATAAAAAAATAGGTGACACAAAGTGTTAGGTTAGGCGGGGAAGGCGTAAAACCTATTTCTAGTGTGAAACGATCCTTGCGTTTCAATGGAAGGTCTGATTTCTCTATCTTCACTGTTTCCAACTTTATTATCTGACTTTAATTCACTTATTACTAGTAGACCCGTTATTATTTTTTACCCCTTCCGCGATCCTCCAAATTTAATCTAAACAGTTATATCACTTATAAATGTGGTCCATTTCGGAATTTTTGGTCACAATGTGTGACTGTAAACGACATTTGGCTGAACGCCAGCGCGCAGTGGTTACAGATCGCACTGCAGAGTAATTTTTGACTTTATACCGATGCAGTGACACTATTCGGTTATAATAACGCTCGTTATTTTTTTCAGTATTATTATTTTGTGATATGGAAGTAGCAAAAGAGCATAGAGTCCACCGGACATTAAGTGGCTTATGTCGCTTTTGGATATTTCAAATGAGTCAGATAAAAATCTTGATTGTGGTTGGTGACGGGCGCGTTGCTACCCCTGAGGAGTAAGATGGAGCGCCTCGGATAAATATGTCTCCCTTACCACATCCTTTAAGCCAGAACAAAGCACCTAAGCACTGCTGTTATTAGCCGGAAACAGATGTGGCGGTGGTGATGCCGAAGTCGAACTACAAGGCGACATGCCACCTTTCTGTATAAGAAAACTCTACCCGTGCGAATAACGGTATACCTTCGAGTATAAAGGAAAATTTATTGCAATATTCAAGTCTGTATTTTTCAATAAATCTGTATGTATAATAAGAATGTAACTTGCGCTCGCTGTCTGTGTGTTTAAAATTACTTGCCGCCAAAACAACGGGATTCAATTCATGGAAATGCAAATATATTCACAGCACCAATATTAACTTAACATTTAGGCTTTATTTTATCAAAATCGATCCACACTATGAAAAGGTATTGCAATTAAAAATCAGAAGTCACTTACGAATTACGTATGTACGCGAATAGTTCTACCTTTGTGAACTAGATGGCGTTATTGTAAAAACATCACTGACTCACGGGCAAACTTTAAATACAAATAGCAGAACAACGTTCGCCTGGTCAGCTAGTACAAAAATAATTAATAATTAAACCACACTTTTATCCCAAATAGATTATTATTCGGACTAGCGAGTTATTCAAAGATATAAAACCAGTAGTTACTTACGCTTAATTTTATTCTTTGGCCGATATAAAGAAAGTTTTTATGATGAAAGGTTTTACTAAGATTGCCTGTCGGTCGTAAACCGTACTTTGTAAGAGTTGTAAGTGCTAACCTACTTCGAAATTACTTGCTTCTTATTTGCAGAAAAATCCGTTTGGCGTCAATCCATTATTGTCCCACTGCAGAGCACGGATTTCCTCTCAGAGAGGGGCTTAGGCCATAGTCTACCGCAAATTATAGTAAGTATGGAGATCGGCTACCGCACTGGATAAATGCGAAGTAGTAGATTTCATACACCTTTGAAAACTTTTTTTAAAGAACTCTCAGGCAAGTTTACTCACGATGTTTTGTTTCACCGTTGAAGCAAGTAATAATTAATTAGTAATACACACATAATTTGAAAGATCTGAGGTTCCTGAGGTTCAAACACAGAAGACCCCAAGCCGAGTCCCTAAGCTGAGTTTCTACCATTAGTCTATCACTGATTAAGAACTTTTAGAGAAATGTTTAGTGTCTGATTTGAGAAATGTATTGATGGTGTTTTTTTGAAATCCAACTGATTAGCGAATCATAGTACCGCGAATGTCGTATCCATTCGTTCAGTCATTGACATAAATCCTTTTCGATGAGTCTATATAATTTCGTTTGTGATGTTGTTTATCATGAGACAAACAAGAGTAAAAATAAAATCCTGACATTTCTGCACGGTCCACTTATGAGCCTGTGAAAGTAAGATTTCATAAGGGTAAGGGGCTATGGATGGTAGTGGAACCCTTATTATAAATGGCACCACAGAACCATACCTACCACACACTTCAAACTATAACAAAACAGCGCTTAGCACTGCTGTTAAGGCAGAAGTAAATGACGGTTTTGCTTTCGGAACCGAAACACCAAAGGCTCTACCATCTTTAATGGAGACCCTTCCCAGTAGTGCGGCATTGATGACAGTAAAGCTGATTTTGGCGCTACCATTTTCTGTGCCACTGCTGGGCACAGGTCTCCTTAAACTAATGGGGGAGGCTAGGAGCATACTTCACCACGCTGCTTCAATGGTGAAGGTTGGTGAAGATTAGTGGCCAACCCGTGCCGGATGCTTTCAAACCCATGAGGCCTCCGACGAGATTCAACGACTGCAATCCTATATTAACAACCATGACTAACGACTTAACGTGCCCTCCGAATCACGGAAACGCGCATAATTTTTTTCCACCAACGGTCTTCCATCAATCCATCGACCGCGCCCGACGTTGCTTAACTTTGTAGATCGGTTAAGATCTACACAAGCTAAGGGGTTATGTGTATTTCAAGTCGATTTAATCTTAAAATGAAGTAAAGACAATGTTTACCTGTAGAAGCATCAAATACGACCAGTTTTGGCCCGACGCGCCCCGGCCTGTCATCTGTTGCTTCCGCCGTCTGAAACGAGATCTTGTTTTATAGCGCTACTTAAGATTTAAGATCGTATTTTATAGAGCTACTTAAGATTTTAAATCAAGTATTTTATAAGGTACATATAATGTTTGCTTAGTTTCTTTTATAGTTTGGAAGTAGTAAACGAGCATGCTGTCCACCTGATGGTAGGTGGCCACTGCCGGTCATGGACTATTGTAACCAACCCCAGATAAGATCAGAATTCCACCTGAGATTGACTACATATGGGTTGCTACCCCTGAGGACTAAGTTGGAACACTTCGGATAAGTATGTCTCTGACTTCTCCCTACACCTTTCAAATCAGAACACAATAGCACTTGACAGTGAGTTAGTAGACAGAAATACGTGTGGCGGTGATGCCGTCGGCTAGAGCCATAAAGAGTCCTACCACCATTGTAAAAGGTACTATATATTACCTCAGTAACGATCGGTGCGTGTTTCTTCGGACTTTTCGACTTTTGATTAGCGACTTTTGCGTCCAGCACCTTTGCTAAGTTCTCGCGTATGTGGCTGACATATTTACTGCGCCTGTTCAAAGAACCTTCAATAATAAGTGATCCATCACATTTGTATAATATTTAAGCAATATATTAACGCGTTTTTGGTTAAAAAAAATAATACTGCGCACCCGGGAGCGGCATTGAAGGGAACAGTGTGTGCAGATAATATTTGTGTGATAGAACCCTTGTGGTTGTTAAAGGAGGTACCCTTTGTGGATCGACTCCGATGGCTCCGCCACCACACCTATTTTTGCCGTATAATAGCATTGTAGAGCTTGAAAGCTACAAACTTCCAATCAGCAAGCGTCAAAGTGTCAAGGGTCATTGCGTCAAAATGTAAAGCGCCAAATGCGTTACCATCAAATTAACAAGCGTCAAAATGTTAAGGTGCAAAGCGACAAAGTGACATCAGAGCATTAAAGCGTCAAGCGTGAAAGTGTCACGCACGAAAGCATTATGCGTGAAAGCGTCATGCGTGAAAGCGTCATGCTTGAAAGCTTCACGCGTGAAATCGTGATGCGTTTATTGAAAATAGCATGCATCAATGAAAATAGCACAAAATCCTCACTGAGTATTTCGGTCAGTATTGTCCTTCATGACCAGCTCGCTGCCGAAGATTCGTCTGATCGTGTCGTGGACCTCGCCTTTCTCAGCTGAGCTGCTGCACACCCCGAACATGGACCGGAGGACATTCATCATCACTGGTGTTTTGTCTGAAAAGACAACGATTTAAAGATTTTTATTGAACATATAAACAACTTATCACACTGGTCATTCGTAAACAACTGCAAAGGTATAAACTGTGTCTTTGATTTAAATAATATAAAAGGGAATATATCTTCAAACTTGTGTACATCGATTACCGAAGTTAAGCGACATCAGCGTTCAGCAATTGGATCGGTGACCGCTAGTGGCTTAAATTCATCACTGTGTCTAGCAATCAGAGTATCAAACCAGTCATCTAGTCTGATACTCCTGACTGATGTACTATATTTAGACTACATTTAGATAACATTAACCTTATCGGAGGCCTAATGGGCGAATTGAAAACATCCGATACTGGTAGGCCACCTGGTAGGTCTGGCTGATAGGTCTGATTTTTACCAATTGCCATGACCAGTGTGGTGTTGCTTCATACCATTTCCAGTTATGGAGAATCCAGTGTCAAATGCACCCAATCTCAAACATTACCATTATATTTTGTCTTATCATCGCAGAACCTAAGTAACTGAACTTGAAGCCATGAAATTTAATCAATGACTTCATTTTATGACGCAGATCCTCAATAACAAATTACTTCATTTTAAATACACGCTAAAGGAGTTCAACTTTGATGTTTTTATTATTGATTACGAAGTCGTGGGTAACAACTAGTTTTATTACAAATAATTCCTACCTACCCACATGAGTTGAATAAACTGTAGAATTACCTTTCCAACTTTAGTGTAGACGATCAAAAATAAACTAGAAACATTTACAAAATACTCTTCAAAATACAGGCAAAAACGTTCCCTGCGTCAGCTTTACTCGACAAATTGATCCTTCATTGTCAAGTTGTGAAACTGGCATGACATTATCAAAATTTATTTGTAAAAGCGGCACGTGTTTGTAAGGCAAGAAGTTTTTAATTAGATTTATTTTGGTAATCGTATTTTTTGTAATTTATAATGTAAAGTCGCTGAAATGTTGTAACAATAATAATACCGTGCAACGTATCCTTCAAAACTGCAGTACTTGATATGCTACAAAGGCCTTTTTATAATAATGTTTTTCGTAATATTTAACTTAAAGTTACTGAAACGTTAAAACAATAATACCGTCTAACGTATCCTTAAAAACTGCAGCGCTTGATTTGTTACTACTACTTTTTTTTCTTTGGGCCAATTTCTTTAGTTAAAAGAACTAGAAACTTTTTCGCAAAACGATCATCTCAGACCTCAGAAGTAACAACGCATTTAACTTCAAAAGGATCTGTTGTATACCTATTGATTTGGCTACAGATGTTAAAGAGAGCCAGTGGCCAGTTACCATCAGGTGGACTGCAGCCACACATGACACTTATAATAAAACGGATAAATGATATGACGGGATTTCATTATTGTGATGTTGTTTATTTGGATTAATCAACGGATAAATCTCAAATAAATAAATTAGGTAAAGGATATTGAAAAAAAAAAACCCGATTAAAAATATTTTCTTGCTCAATCAGATCCATAAACGGCTACTGCCCATGGAAAAATGTGATCGACCCCAAATATGGTCCTAATGTCGGCAACAGATGCGTTGCTACCTCTGAGGATTAAGTTGGAAAGCGTCGGATAAGTATCCCTCCTTTACCTTTCCCCTAATCACACCGTTCAGACCAGAACACAGCAGCGTTTAACACTGCTGTTATAAGGCAGTATCGAGTGTGGCGGTGGAGTTGCCGGAGTCAAACTACAAAGGGTTTTACCACCTTTAGTTCTCCAAGTAAAACTATATTGGTTTCATCTCGAAGCGTATGGGCAGACCTCAATTTTATTCATAACGTTCTACATATTTTGTTATGTTCTTCGACCGTCATAGTATTAAAATTATTACAGTCAAATCACACATTCCCCAGATCTTCTTTCTCTGCTTTGTCGCGTCCAAAATAGAAAGACCTTTCCCTCAATGCTTTTTGAATTTCTTCAAAGCTCTTCTTCTTAGTCTCTGGTACGAATAAGAATATCAGTATCAAGATTATGGTACAATTGACGCTGAATATCCAGTAAGTGGTCGCTGCCCCTAGAGATAAAGTCAAAGCGGCGAAGTACTTGACCAGGAGGAAAATCATCAGCATAGCAAAGGCCAGGTTCAGGGACACGCCGTAGCTCCTCGCTGGACCTTCGAAGAGCTCGGCAGCCAACACCCAGTTCAAGGAACCCAGACCTGTTGAAGAATGTTTTTTTTTTTTATTCGCATGCGTCAGAAAAATAGTAATGTTTTTCGAGCATAATATGTTTACCATTTGTTTGGCACCCCCTACAGCCCTAACAGCTTGACGGATTTTAACATATGAGGTGTCGTTAGAATCGTCTCAGTCGTCATAGTGACATAGGCTATATAATTTTTAACTTTGGTGCATGCGAACGAAGAGAAAAGGGGGGTATGGGACGAATTATTTTTGTATCATAATAATAAGGGTATCAAAGTCAGTTCATTTTAGGCAGCAGGTTTTTTCTTCTAAAGATATTTCTCTAGTTTACAATATGAAAGTTGCAAACGAGCATGCAGCATACAGTCCATCGTGGTAAATGGCCACTGCCGATGGACATATGTAATCAAACTCAGATAAAACTGGTCCTACATGAGGTTGGCCAAATGTCTTGTTCTCCCTGAGTTCTAAGAGGAACACCTCGGATAGGTATGTCTCCGTTACACCACCCTTCAAACCAAAACACAGAACTCGATATTGCGGTAGTGCCGCCGGAGTCAAATCACAAAAGATTCTACCACTTCAGATCTTAGCATATTAACAAAAAATACTTGTTAATCGTTGAATATTATAAGATTATAAAACCAGCTGCCTTAACGATTGCCAAGGTACAATAAATAATAGGGAAATATGTGTTCTTCAATGCTTTATTTACTTAACGCATTTTGAAAGCATGGCTGACGCGTGGAAGAACACGTGACTAATTTCGTGATATAAATATTATTTTAGACATGCGCGCATATATTAAAAACACACACTAAGATGTTTCCTGTGTCGTATGTGCCACACAAACAAGAATACTCAAACACATAAACCCAGAACAGATATCTAAATTCATCAGTTACATGTTTGTTAAGCCGGGAATCGAACCAGGGCCGTCTTTACCCTTTAACCCATGACCACACAAAAATATTGGGGCCCATGTGACCTTGATAGTTCACTTTTTGCTTGAATGAGGAATTAACGCTCAATCAATTTTTACTGAGCCAAAAATGATAAAAATCTCACCAACACTGAAGCAATACACGATGATCACCAAGGACACAGTTGGAAGATAATTCATGAACCCTTGGACTACATATCCAGGGCTTTGGGACACCTGGAAAAAGCCTCCTAAGCCGATCTGAAATGATACATAGATTATGTATAATTAGGTATATCACTACGGAAAGACGCAGTTCAGTATCGTTTTTTGTTTGACGACTACATTTCTTTTTCACCCGACTGCGTCAGACGGAGGGTAATGTTTTTCGAGCGTATGTATGTCCATTTCTTCGGCACGCCACACAACCCTAACGGCTTAATGGACTTTAAATTTAAACATATGAGTTTTCTTTAGAATCGACCATAGAGAAATACCATAGACATGAGATCCATCTATGTGAGAAATACTCGGAGATATTTTTTATCATAACAATATGGGTACCGTAAACTGCTGCAACTTTGCACGGGATTTGAAGTTTTTTGAGAATATCTCTGAACATATGTTGTTTTTGTGGCTTTTAATGACTTTTTAATGAAATATAGGACTTATGTTGTGGCTGATACCACCTAAAGTCGTTTTACCATCTGGTGTTGTCAGATTATAATTGCTCAAAGTCATAGGCAAAGTTGTGGGAAAAATGCAACTTTGCCTAGCAGGATATTTTCTTAATGTCGTGTTAATATTTTTTACTATTTTGCATGACGCATGACGCAAATGCATGACGTACGATAGTATCCCTCGGCAGTCAAATTATGGTCCCTATGGACAGTCCCACTGTACAGAAAC
>DWNY01003079.1:0-10322 GCA_018250635.1 Telegonus apastus
GTGTATTCGTAGTTGTTATGTAAAATCGATCAAGTGCGAGTCTGGCTTGCAGACAGAGGTTCCGTGGGAGCACATTATTTAGAAGTAGGGTATTACTGAAATGTAATTTGATATTGTATTATATTATTTAATAATAAATTGTTGTATTATTGACAAGGTTTATTATTGACGTTATGCTAAACTTTTCTTTACAATATCATCGTTTTATTTTAGCAAAGTTACAAGCTGCGTGCGTCAAATGTATAACGCATATAATTTATTTCTGTAATACCTAGTATTTACTTTTGTTTTTTGGTCGTTTGCACTGTTAAAAATATTTTTAAACCACGCCAAAGATTAGATTTCTTCTGTGTGTACATACGTATACACATTGTTTCTTGTTGTATTGCATTAGTGTTTACACTAATCACAGTAATTTTAACGCTTGAGCGTGTTACTGTTTTTACGATACAATAAAAACAAAAAACGTTGAAAAAACATGTTTCTTGTTAACCCCGCTTAAAATTTTGACACGTAGACTATAAAAAATTCAATTGAATATCAGCTCTATTATTGTTCGAAGATAAAGCTAATTTAATTTAGGATAGATAGGAGACATGGATTGACTAATAGACATTTTAATAATGAGCTGTAATTTGTGACATTTTGCCGCAAAAAAGACCTGCTCATTTTGCCGCATTTGTGACATTTTGCCGTAAAACTCCAAGATCGCAGTCTTGGAACGCTACATAAAGATTTGAACCAAAAATATATTAATTTTATGCAATGGCAGTGCATAAGATTCATTCATTCATAACATTCTATTACAGTACATGATTTTAAAAGCTTGTAACGCCCAAGAAGTTACCTAAAGTTAAGAGTAAAGCAAAGTAATGTTTAAGTTAAGAGTTAGTTCCCTCTTCCCGAAATTCACTTGCTGCAAAATACATAAATTGCATTGAAATAAAACCTTGTAAAAAATTCGATGAGTTGTAAGGCTGTAAGTGTAACAGACACCTTGCAGAATGTCCGCATAGTCCGCATAGTCTAGTAATCCAATTACTTAAAAACCAAACTTAATGTACAGCGTATTTTTTATGTTTTCAAATTTAAGTACTAGCTACTTACAAATTGCTGTTTAATTGAAGTAAGAATCGGTGTAAAATGTAAAATTAGTTTATTTGTTTACTGAGACAAGGGAATTTTGTTAGTCATTCTGTTTTAAGATCTTTTGTCGCCGTTCCTGTCTGCTGGTTTATATTGATGTCTTCTGGTTTTCAATAAAATTGCACTTTATTTTTAATTTAAATTTAGTTTTTTCCTATTTTGCTGTTAATTTGAAACGTTTTCAAGTTCTTCATTTAAGACAAGATATCAAAAATATTTTCTTGTATTACTTTTTTGGTAAATAAAGTAGCTTTCGGGCGACAATCTAATCTATTTAAGGGTGACTGCAAATATACCTACCGAAGAGAGAGAAATTTCTTTATATTTTCAATGTTATAAAAGTAGCAACCGAGCATGCAGCCCATATTATAGTAAGAGGCCATTGCCGCCCATGGACATCTGCAATCAACCTCAGATATCATCACTGTCCTACAATCATTTAACTCCTTAAAAGTAGCAAGGCAACTGTGATCCGCTTCAGGTAGATACTTTGTTCTATATGGAGTTGGTTGGTGTGGTAAGGAAGAAATAGTTACCCGTGGCAATTTAGCCCTCAGGGTTAGCAACACATCTATGGTCAACAACAATAATCGTATACATTATTGTCCCACTGCTGGGCACGGGTCTCCTCTCGGAGTCACAGGGCTTTTTAGGCCATGGTCTACCGCGCTGGCCAAGTGCGAATATGTTTTCCATCAGCGTTAAAAGAAGTGATGGTTAAATTTTTACAATTGTTACAGTCGTAGTAGCCTTTAAGTCAGTGGATCTAATGAATATTATTGAAAGTGACTGAGACCATAACATAGCAAAGAAATATACAAAACACAGCTAGCAAGCTAAGCTAGAATAAAAATTTCAACGAACATTCATTGTAATATTCAGGCATAAAACGACACAGGAAAATAGCAATACCTATTCGTAACTGAAAACAAATAAAAAATCCTCCGACATCAAAGATATCAAAGGATACCGAAGATACGTGATACCGCCTATTATACCGTGACGAAATATTCGATTAGTTTTTATCGTCACCAAAAACTATCGGTATGCATTCGTCAATTTATCACTCAATCTCAATATGTCCAGTAAAGCCGTGATAGTAAAATTAACTGTAGGATATAAATCAGCTTGGAGAAGTTTTTGCATTTGTAGTAGTGCACGGTAAGCAGATAACTAAAGAAATAATTTTTCTTTTTTTTTTAATGGGTATCGATTGTATCTAATAAATAATTAACTAAGAATTTTAATTGATAAAATCATTTAGTTAACAAATAAAAACACTGAAAACACTTAAGAGTGAAATAAAATCAATGAACTAATATTACTAAAAAATTATGATACAAAAAATTGCCCAACTGACACGAGAGTATTACGTCTCCAAAGTGTTTTGACCATAGATATATTTACTTCAGTAGGATAATATATCTATGGTTGGACTATACTTATTTATGATTTTGTTACAACCTATGTATGTTATTTGTATAAGCTTTAGAGTATATTTGTAAGGCCAGGAAATAAGATCTTTTTTTAATTGTGCATCGATTTAACGGTAAGTATTTTCAATAAAAGTGAAGGGACTTTTCAGGGAATTATAATAACTATTTGTCCCAAATATATGCAGGCGTTTTTGCGGCGAAAAAATAACAATAAATATGAATATTTGGCTCAAAATGCGGACAAAAGTCTTTAATTAACTTAGTACAACTGACAAACCGTTTGACGTAAATGAGCCTGGGTTTGATCCTGGGCCAGGCAAAAATCTAAATGATAAACAAAGATTTTTGTGCTCTGACTGACTCTGGGTGCTTTTTATTAGATAGGAGTAGCAAACATGCATGCAGTCCATCTGAAAGTAGATGGTCACTGCCGCCCATACACATCCATAACCAGAGCAAGTTTTCTAAGTCAAGTCAAGTGAACTATTTTGCTACACACGATTCCAATTCCGACCGATCGGAATTGGAATCTGGTCGACACTAGCGCTGAGTTCAATACTGGGTGGTTATTGGGTGAACTAAAAGAAATTTATTAAACAAAGTCAAGTAAATTTGTTATTTAAACGTTTAATATGACTTTTGATCATACTCGTCACTGTAACAGAAAGATGCCGTTAATGTTCAATCCACAATGATTTAAAATTTATTTCAAGAGTAGGAAATGACGTCTCTTTTGACAGATTGTGTGGCAAAGGGAGATTTCCCGCCAGGCTAGGTGATCATGCCTGGGGAGCGGCCGTGCTCCGACAGTCTCAGTTCGGAGCTTGTATATATTGAAGGTATTGGGAATGCTTCGATAGCGTGATTCAGAATACTAGTGGCGCCATCTCTTGATGAGTTGCGGGAAGTCGCCACAGATTTTATTGAAATTGGATTAGAATTGACATTGGTTTCGTGAGCAGGTCTTCTGAAATGGTGAACCAGCAATCGCACCCTCCTTCACACACAAGAATTGCTTCACGGTAGAAACAGATGTGATCATGGTACCTCCATGGTCGATCCTTAATGGTCCTACTACCTTGTGACCTCGTCTTTGTGTGCTCATGGTACCGAAGACACAACGAACCTTATTGTAAGAAATAAAAAAATCATAACCATAGACTCGATCGATGCGCTTCACCGGAATTGGATCCAATTATTTTTTTCTTGCAAATGTACGTACCTACGCTGCTGGCAACTTGTAAACTAGCTCAACCCACCTGTGTTTGGCCGTATTATGAATATTTTATATAATATATGCAGATGCAATTTCAGATGGGCAGATGTAGTCTTGGTAAGCCGTTATCACCGCGTATGGACATCGGAAATCAACTCCCGATAGAATCACAGTCCTACCTGCGATCGATCATAGAACACCACTCTGTCCTACCCATAACAACTAAACTAGAACGCATGGAGAATTCGGGTGTAAGGTTTTTTTTAAATCGAGTTGATCGTAATCGTAGTACCGCGAATGGATACGGACACATCGTCTAAAATCTTTTAGTAAATCTTCGTAATTTCGCTTAGAATCTTGCGTATCACAATACAAGCATACAAGATTTAACGGAAAAAAAATGATATTCCTTCCTGATCCACTTGTGAAAAATGAAGAACACAAGCCTATGTAAGATCACACAGTCGGCCCTGAAGAGTAAGTTGCAATGCCTCGGATACATTACTTTATCACAGCGCTTAACATTGTTATTATAAGCCAGAAATAGACGAAGTGGCGTTACCTCTGATATTGAAAAAAGGGTTGTCCTACCTTTAAACTAGATAATTATCTTAAAAATATAAACCCAATTGCTTAGATGAATTAACTTTCATACCTATACTCATTTGATAACGATATGATACAAAAATATCCATCCCCCCTTTTATCTCCATTCGCAGACATCATATTTAAAAATTCTATATACTTTGTTACTATGAAAAGTATGACGATTCTAACGACACCTCATATGTTAAAATCCATCAAGCCGATTGGGTTGTGGGGCATGCCGCAGAAATGGACATACATACATACACATATACGTTCAAAAAACATTATCCTCCTTACTAACGCAATCGGGTGATTTTAAAGAAATCGTTTCTTTCATTAGCGAACAAACAAACAAACATTGTTTTCTATATAGTTATTGCCTTGTGAAGGAGTCACGGTTTGCAGGTCAATCTGTAACAATGCATTTCGCGGTAGCGCTCATAAATATTGTTTTTACTGTATAAGACCAATGACAAACTATTCTTGTTGGGTTCAGCCTGATCTGTTCTGAAAAGCCTATGCCGGTTTATGTATAATTGGTTTAACTTCTGATATTAACAAAAAACAAAATCTAAATAAGGTACCTTTTTTTGAAGTATCAACTGCCTATGGACCGTTGTATATATATAATGAACTCCAGAGATTTGAAATCTCTATATTCCTCACAATAAGTCAGACAACTCATTAACTAAGGCTTACGTGGGTTTCGAATCCAGTTTTCTGTCAGACATTTAAAATATCGATAGGTTGAGTATTTATGTGTTTGTGTGAGTCCATAGGTAGGCATATACGGGGAATCCTCTTGTAGAGCAATGAGAATAAAAAATGGAATTTTACTTTTTAGTACAAAACAGGCCTTAACTTACCCCGTACTGGCAGTTAACAAAGCGAGTGCAATGCACCTATGCAGCTTCGTTTTGTTTTTTTCTTTTTTGAAAAATGAACACTAGATTGTAGTTCAGCCAATCACCGCTCAGTTTCACACAGATGAATAAAACCAGTTCCGCTGAATGCAACCATCTCTAGTTGATGTGTGGGATTAAAGTTTGCAAAAATGTTTTAGCAACAACAAAGACAAATAGTTGAAGTGAATAGTAAGAAGACTAAATTTAGACAATTAATAAAACAATTATTGGAATGAAATGTTTTCATACTATGTTCAAACTTCTACTTAGAGATAGATTTATCTTTGAAATTGAATGCTGAACTTAAAAAAATTCGAAGAATGTTCCATTTTCCTTTGTGAATAACAAAAAAAAAATATGTTCCAAAAATTTTAAATTTAAATAAGCAATATACATAACCTATCTATAAAAATAAATTTTATAGCATTCTTTTATACACTGAGCTTTACTAATGATACAAAATGAAAGCTTATATGAAAGCGTTTATGTAAATCATAGTTGTTTTTTTTTTATAAATACATTAGGTAATAAATTTATTAAACTTAATATTAAGGTACAATAATGTCATAATTATGATCACATAATAGCATAACAAAACAGGGACGCTTGCCTATTTACTACAGTAATGTACAGTAATAAAAAATACAATTGTTATTCAATTACCGAACTCAAAAAACAAATTTGTTATTTATTATCTATGATTCTAATGCGGAACTGAGCGCCCCTTAGCTATTCACGCTTGACGCCTTTTCCCGCGGCAAAAATGTCGAAGGACCATACTGGAATTAATACATAGTAGATTTAATTAAAATCGTAGAATTCTAGGCGGGGTTCTTTCAGTAGCCTTCAAGGTTCGAACGAACCAACGCCAGAGCAGTGCACGACGCGCGCTTTTCAACCGCGCACGCGTACAACATAACACAAAATTTGTTGTACGATGTTCCACAGATAATTTATAATCTTAGTTATCTGTACCGGCGATCGAAGCGAATTTCTAGTTTTGAACTAACGAAGTCGATTCGTCGTCCGATTTGAATTCCGCGCGCGTTTTTGGCGGATTCAGTTCGAGTGTTGCAAGCAAAAAAAATTGTGTACTTTTTTTCTGTGCGGTGCAGTCTAAAGGTGAGTTTTTTATTCCCTTTTATATAAGATTTTGTATTATGCACGTCGAAAATTCATAGTAAATCAAAATATTGTTGCATACACTTGCAATAATAGCAATTTCATTATTACAAATAAAAATATGCTAAAGATATATCCATTTGTCAGTCCTTAATATAATTTTGCTCTAGACATAGGACCTCCCAAAAGGAGAGGTTTTTTGTGAAGTCACCACACTAAGCTGAATGTGTTGGTAACCAAAGTAGGCAGAAAACTTTACAGGATACGCTGTCGCCTTTCTCTTTTTAGCTAAACGCCTACGACGACTTTCCCAGAGTGAAAAAGAGAAATAGAAAATTACTTCTTCCCTTCTTTAAAAATAACATTATGGTACTTCTGCACAAAAGCTTCAAAAATGTAGGTGAAATAAATAAATAACTTAAATTCTGAAAAATTATTTAATAATCCTGGCGAATTCTTACTATGATAATATTATATGCAATAATACACTTGCTACGCTCGCTCTACGACTCAATGTATGCGACGAAGAACTTTTGTAACGTTTTTAGTAGAGCTTTCGCGACAAGCCGCGAAAAGCCAAATAAATGTTTATGATTGTCCACAAATCTTCGATTATGGTTTAACATCCTTAAATACTACTAACCTAACGAAAGAATAATTTAAAGCATTAAATTTTGAAAAGAGTTGTTACTTAGTTACGAAGATACTAAATGACTTAATCTCGAAATTATTAGACAAATATATACGTATGTATTTGTCATACATCACGTTGTTATCATATACAAATTAATTGTTTAAAATCTTTTAGAGCTGTGTATAGTAACTAACTTTACGTAATATTTGTTTTTACCTTTAATTATATTATCAACCGATAAATCCTAATGCCTTTCTTTTTTGCTTGGTATATGTTTACGAAATTTACTGTTATCAATAAAAAATGAAATACCTGCACAAGTTGGTATAAATATTTTTTCAATGATGTTTACGATCAATTTTCGAACATTGCAATAATTACATAAATCAAAGTCTAGATATTTAATTTAACAAAACGAATACGCGGCGAATTGCTAGTTTTATGTAGACAAAAGGTCAGGATATAAAATAAAGCAGTCCTAGTCTTATTAATTTAAAAGCCAAGAAAATAAATCAATCTCTATCGAAACGTAATGATAACTTTATTATCATTTAAATGCAGTGTTCAGAAACAACAGTGCTTTAATAAATCAGTGTTTCTCAAAGTAGGGAACGTGTTGCTTTAGGGTTACGTCACTTCGAAGACAGTAAAACTCATTGTGGTGTGGACAACGGCGTTACCACGCCTATCTCTGTCACACCTATCTCTACCTAATAACAGCAGTATTAAGCCCTGCTGTATTCTGGTTTGAAGGGTTTGGTTCTATAGATATGCTTTTCCGAGACATTCCAACTTAGTCCTCAGGAGTAGCAATGCATTTGCGTCGTGATTGCAAATGGCCGTGGGCGGCAGTAGCCACATCCCATAAGGAGACTGCATGCTCGTTTGTTACCTCCAAATTACAGAGAAATTAGTTGTAGGGCGTTCCGGAGTAAAATTATTAACTGGCGGTTATTTAGATCTAGTTATCTTAATATATGAAAAATGTGATAAATCGATAATAAGCAAAAAAGATCCTAGAATCAGATAGATAGATAACAATTTAGATAAATATGACAAAAAACAAATGCACCTGACCTTTTATTCCATATATCGTTCCTTGTGATACCCTATACTTTTTTTTTAAAATTCGTTCAATGTATAGTCAGTTTTAAGCGGTTCGCCGTTGTTTTGTATAGGGGTACGTGGAGCCAGATTGAGAAAAGCTGTAGTAAACCATTGAATAATGGTAGGTAGTTTAATCGACAGTCACCAATCTGGATTGTTTAAAATTGATTAGAACAAAGTATACAATTGTTACAGAGTTGTTCATTATTTTTTTGAGTAAATTACATTATCCGACTATCATTTTATAATATCGGTAAGTTAAAAATAACTTCATCTAATATTCAGTTACATTATTCATTTTCTTTATTCTTCTTCATTAAACTATGGACAAACAGTCCCCAAACACTTCAATTATCAGGTACAATTACGCTGAATTTCTTTTTTGTTACATACATTCTTAAATAAGAAATAAAGTACTCAAATATGTACAATATTTATCGACGACCAAAAAAAAATTTTAACGAGTTTCTCAATGATTCATCTCGGTCCATTACGATGGTATTAAATAGCAATTGATTGTAGGAAATTACCCATTGATTACTACATAAAAAATATGCTCTGAAAGAATTTCCTTCTGTAGATATCTGTTCGCAAACTGTTGGTTTGAAAGAAATGTAAATAACTATTGGGATTTTTTTTTATTCGAATTTTATTTAGACGTAGCTTATAAACAATAGACATAGAGTCGCAGACCAATAGACAAGACGTGGGTACCATTTCCGGATTAACATGTTATTAATGAAATTAAAATTGAAATGGATTAAAGTTCTATATCTAGTAGGTACCTAGTAAACAGATAAACGTTTTTAATACGATTTAACTCTCAAACGTTCCCGCATTGCGTACTAATGCATTTATCATGCATTTATCACCGATCTACACTATACACTGAAGACTTTCCTTTTTTACCCGACTGCATCAAAAGGAGAGTAATGTTCTTCGAGTGTATGTATGAATGTATGTCCATTACTTTGGTACGCCCCACAGTCTAAACGGCTTGACGGATTTTAACATATGAGGTGTCGTTAGAATCGTCTCAGCTGTCATAATAACATAGGCTATACAATTTTTAAATATGGTGCCTGCTAACGAAAAAAGGGGAGGAAGGGAAAAAATATTTTTTGTAAAATGCGGGTATCAAAGTCAATTCATTTTAAACAGTCGGATTTTTTTGTTTTTAAGATAATTCTCTAGTTTAAAAACGGTTTTTTATCATTTTTATTTAACAACCAGACTTGATCCCAGTGTGGGTCTTTAAGTATAAAAAACACTTAATAATACAATGCAATTTAATCGATTCAGTGGAAATTTTGAACATATTTACCTACCTGTTTTTGTCTCCGTAATCTTTAAACAGTTTAAATAAAAAGTCTGTAGCGATATAAGCTATTTTAAATTCCAGAAGTTTTGAATTCTGACGTAAAATATCATAATGACGCGAACGGTGCGGTGCGTTACTTACTGACATAAGCTTAAATTCAATTATATTTTATCGATACAATTAACGACGAGGTTAATAATAAACATGTGACTGACTCATTTGTTAAATAACCCGCGGAGAGCCGCGACTTCGTACGCACCGACTTTAATAAATAAATAAGAACGCTTTCTGTAATCATAGCCTTTTGTGTCGTGAATCGCATGAAAATACACAAAGAATACACAAACACCCATACCCAGAACAGAAAATTAAATCATCATTCAGATATTGGTCTTGCCGGGGATCGGACCCAGAACCCGCTACATATTAGGACTGTATAGTGACTGTTACGCCACGCTGATCGTCAAATAATAAATATATTCATTACACGCGTGCAAAGTCGGGGCGGTCCGCAAGTTATACATACAAACCTCTCTTGAATGACTCTGTCGCTTAATTAAATACTCGTAATATGCGTTGCGTAATATGCGTAGATCTAAGCGTACAGACAGACGGCGGGCAGCGACTTTGTTTTATACTAAGAGTATGTAGCTAGCGACATATTAATATTGCCATGATTAATTAAAATATACTTGCTTGCATATTAAGCCCCACTTATTACTTTAAATGTTTTTATTGCACTTACAATTTACGTATTAATATAAATTAAGATTTGAAAAGCAAACAGGTCCAATATGAAAATTACTGTCGTAATAAACTGCAACTTACGAAATTAAATGCCAAATAT
>DWNY01003080.1:0-10322 GCA_018250635.1 Telegonus apastus
TTTAATTTAAGGAAAACATCGTATAGAAATTTCAATATTTTCATACTTATGTCTGGTTATAAGGGGTACGTGCTACCTGATAGAAAGCGACCTCCGTCTTTTTAGACATTTGCAACACCACACAGGAGTCGTCAATTTATCAGTGACTGTGAAGAAGGGATCTTTGTCCACCTTTATTGAAGAGCCTCATATCATCGCGCTCTGGGAATACTTAAGGAGCAAGTTCATTCCACCTCTTGTATGTATGTGGCAGATATGATTGTGCAATGCAAACTGTGGAGGGCCGTCACGAGACGTCACAGTTATTGAGGATGGGGGACATATAGCGAGTGTTACGGTGGAGAAATGTAGACACAAGATGAATGAGTTTCTCCGAATATTCACTATTGTGTTCTGTGTATCCTATGCCTGCCTAAGTTATCCATAATGTCTCAAGTACCCTTCAGGGCAGTGTGGACTATGGGCTTAACCATTATCATTGTACGAGATGATGAAGTTGGTAGAATCCTTTCGTGGTTCGACTATGGCGGCACCACCACCAAAACTGACCTAGGCGTTCCAACTTAGTCCTCAGGTGTAACAACCCATCTGCAGTCAACCTCAAGTAAGACGTCTGATCTTATCTGGGTTTGATTATAGAAATCCCTGGATGGCAGTGGCCAATTATCTATTTAGGAAGACACTCGTTTGCTATTTCCATATAATAAAAAATATGTTCTTACCTATGCCCAGTAATAGACAGAAATAATCATTTGCCTTAAATACAAACTCCAGGTACTCCTAACAGTTATACTCGGTAATCTGTAGTATTACAACTTAAAGATGTCCATATAAAAATAAAATGTGTATATTTACAAAGTGATACATTGCAACGATAAATGGACATTTAAAACAATAATTCCAATGTTCCCCCACGATAAACATAATAAAGTTGGTCATAATAAAACAAAAATCGCTACATCTGTCCGGACGCCACAACCCTTACAATGCTTCCCTGACAAGTTACATCGCGATACGTGGAAATATATCCTCTATTTCTCATCTATTAAAAGAGTCATAAAGTCGAGAATTCCTTGCATGTTTCGTATCTATAAAGGTATTTGGGAGGTCCGTTGTACCTTCGCGCCCTCTTTTCGAAGCCACCTGTCGGCGATTTTGTATTTTGATTTTATTTGACTTTCAAAATGTGTTATGCAAACTGTTGCTTGTTTATGCACCTTGTATGGCTGTGGTTTGTATTGAGAAAGTTCGATTTATGGCATTTAAAGAGAATTTGCATTTTTTACTTTAAAAAGAGTAAATCAACTTCTAATTCGTCTTATTCATGTTTGATTCACGAATTTATTTCATTGTATGGAAGGAGCTAACGATTATGCTCCCTGATAGAAAGCGGTTTGATTTACTTTAATCGAGCTTAGAGTTCTCTCTGAGATACAACATAGTCACACCACTTAGAGTGAAGTTGGAACTCTTTTGAATATCTAGTAACACTTTCTTCAGGAAGGAGGCAGAAATAGGTGAGTTGGTGTGCCCAGCGTTGAACTTCAGAAATTCAACCATCTTCAAAATTATTACCCATGTACGTCTCTATATAATGGCTGAGTTGTTAAAGTTTAAAATGATTATGACTAATATTACAGTTTAATATAATTTTACTTATACCTACTTAATTTACTTCCTACAAGCATTATGTCCGATTTTTTAATTTATTCCTTGACTTTGAATTAATAGACCTTTCCTCCAAACAAGTTTTAAATGATTTATATTAATTTGTATTTTATAAGAAACATTTACAAGAAACATTCATTAAATTCGTTTTGCACTGTGCTCAACAATACGTCTATTCGAACAATCATACATATTTTAGTAAAATAAACAGGGTAAAAACAATATAAATAGTTCGCACATTTATTACCTATATTTGCTCGTACAGACATACGGTACATTATATTGCATTTACGTATAACGTTCCTACCAGGATGCCAATTAAACGCTACGGGTGTCGTGTGAAAAAGTGTCGTTAACTTTGTTCATAGGATACGTTTCCATTACCGTGCTAAATAATGTGTGTTAATTGCTAAATGACTTATATAAGATCAGTCACCAATACGCACAAAAATAAAAAAAAAATGCCGTCATATTTTGATTAATAAATCAGTCGGAAATTATATCCGCACAAAAAAATAGGGCGAATATGATTCGTCCATATTAACCTAAGTTTTTAAGCCTTCAAACTCATTTTTTTATTGTTATGCGAACATACAATGCACTATTATTAGCTAAATGAGTGAGTCATTTTACTTTGATAAGCTCGAGAATTATCGTGCGTCAATGGAATCAGGTCCCAGGACCCAGCTGACGTAATTTATAACGGAAAAAATGCGTAAAGTAATGAACTGACAAAGAGGTCAATTAACACATTCAAATGTTGCTACACATTGACCTATTAATAGACTTCGACTCAAAAAACATCCGATGTAAATGGGATACACATCTATAAAAGTCCTACAACGGTGCACCAGTTAAAGTTGGTAGAACCCTAGGTGGTTCAACTCCGAAAGCACCACCGTCACACCTATTTCTGCCTTATAGCAGTGTTAAGTGCTGCTGTGTTCTAGTTTGAAGGGTGTTGTAGTAAGGGAAACATATTTATTGCTGGCCTTCCAACTTAATCCTCAAGCGTAACAACGCATGCATGGCCGATCTCAGGTAGGACTGTGATCTTATCTGGGGTTGATTACAGATGTCCACGGGCGGCAGTGGCCACTTACCATCAGGTGGGCTGCGTGCTCGTTTGCTACTTCCATAACATAAAAAGACAAAAAGGTGCATTACTTGAGGATGGCAGAAGCCTTTGTGGCCATTCCTGCTGTAGTAAGTGGTAAGCGCTGTGATGTCCTGCTTTGAAGGGTATAATGGAGACATACTTTCTTAGACATTCCAACTTAGATTTAAGTAGCAATTCATTCGTGGCTAACTTCATATAACTCATCAGAGGAAAAGCTACTTCTATTTTTAATTAAGCGCATAATTTCCTTAAGAAGTAAATTAAGTAATATATAATCAACCTGTTAAAAAGTAATTGTAATTTTAAAAGTTAATGAGCTATTAATTGTCAATTTAGCAGTAATTGATAATGACTCCGTTAGTTGTAATTAAATAAAGATAAGATTGCGATCGCTATTGATGGAGACTTTTATATTCTTCAGTTTTCTTTAATTGTTAATTATGTGTTTTGTTTCACGTGTTTAAAATGACAATGAGTAACAAACAAAACTATACTTACGTCTTTTATAATTTTGAAGTAGGAAACAAGGATAAAGTACACTAGATGTTAAGCAACTGGTGGTTCATGTAATCCAACTCAGATAAAATCAGAATCTACCTGAAGTGAGCCATAGATGCGTTGGAGAGGACTAAGTTGGAACTCCTCGGGTAAGTACTCGTATGTCTCTTACCAAACATAACCCTTACAAAGATATATAAAAAGATAAATAGCTACTTATATGCCAATTTAGTCATTATGAAACTAATGTAACAAGCATGCCCATTGACAGTAAGTAGTCACTACCGCCCTTAAACTCTAAAAAGGTTAGGTATTTTACTCGAAGTCTGTCGCAGATGTATTTATTACCCCTGAGTACTAAGACGCTCTGGGTATGTACCACTGGGTGTTACCACTCCCTTTACTCTATAGTTTAGCGAAGTATTTTGCTCACGGACGTTCTTTTTATATGCATTGTGCTTAAAGACTTGAGTTAGATTCCTGATCGAGAAGACAGGTAAGATTTAAAACCCACTGGGCTCCTTTGCATTTTGTCGGTGTGTCAGTGATACCCACAGTAAACTTGTGTGTGTATAGAAAGCACTTACTTGACTTACATGTATGACTATCTGTGCTCATTACAATTTCTTATAAGAAGTAAAACATTCAATATTGGTTTCCAAAGCCATCGCATCAATCACCGTGGCTGAATCTTTACATTCCAAAAGTAAGGTTAAAAATCGTTTGCATACATTGTAAGACGCTATAAGAAATGGAACGGAGAGAAATGGCTAGATTTATTGTAGGGAGCTCCAATCGGTCAGAGTTCAAGACTGGATGATACGGAGATAATGTGGACATACCCGGCTAAAAGGTGCCGCTTCGGAATTTATTACCTTCCTGATTTATTTGCCTTATCAAGACTCCACTAAAGATTTCCCATTATAAAATTTGTTCTTTGATTACAGCTTCCGTGAAGATACCGCTCGGCCATGTTTGATTTTGAAGATGTGCTTTCACCGAATAAAAGGTATGGCGAACAAAATAAATAATCCTATCTGTTTTAGTAGGTCAAATGGATCACAGACAGAAATGTCTAATGAATAAAAGCTTTCGTAAACAAGATAAAGAATTGATAATTTAAAGTATGAATTGGTAATAAAAGGAGAGGAGGTATCACCGTCATATCAATTAACAAAGCATTTTGGTCAAATTATATGGATGGCGGCTGATATACAAATAAGGCAATCATCTTAGTCCTCAAGACGGACTGACCATCAGTGGACTGACAGTGACTAACCATCAGATGGACTGCAAGCTCGTTTGGCAATCTAATCACTTAAAACATGTTTTGTACTACAATGAAATAAGAATCAAGTAACCGAAAGTGATCATAAAACAATAAGTACACCGTAAAGTTTTAGTTATTTAAAGTTTAATTTTAGTTTATCGTCCGAAGTTTGTTTAACGTTTTCTACAAAACTTTCTTTCTCGCCAATAACATTTTGCTATGGTTTTTATCGCACTCGCTATTATGGTAGGTATTTAATGTTAATGTTCGCGCCGATGACCGTCAGTTTCGTTATGATACTAGTTGCGTTATGGGATTTTCCTTTCGTTTAGATTAGGCCCTGATAGTAACTATAAAGTTGTTGAAGTTGTTTATTTACTTTGAAGATAATATATTAAAATGAACTTCAGTAAAAGTGAAAAATTTTCTGTACAGATGAAATGGACAATTGTCACGTAAATGTTTAAACAAAATTTAAAAAATCATTGTTTACGTTACAACAAAACTGACATTGTAAGACACATACATATAGTCAACTATGTCAGATGTTTCGGTCAAAAAATGCGTTATTTCTTTTAAATGCAGCTTAATCAATTAAACCTCATTTTCTCTACACTGGAAGTTTCTTTTATTTGGATGTATAATTTTAGATTTTTTTAACTCAAAATTTCAAATCAATTTCAGGTCAATTTTCGACCATTGTGACGGGTCTACTAGTAGATATAAAATAGTAAAACTGTTATTGACGGGCCAAAAAACGATTGACTATGACTCCTGTTAACATTAACAACGGATATGCAGACATACAGTACAGTTGTATGCTAGTATACATATCTGCCTAGATAGAAGGAGAAATTCATAGATTTGTCTCGGTTAACACCATTGTTCTGCCATCACTTTCGAATGCGATAAAAAGTTATTAATTGTGTCAATGGCATATGCAAGGACTGAAATTCCGAACGTTAGCTCTAAAACTAATTTCTTTATCTGAATACTAAACGCTAAGCTAACTGGTTAATAGCCAAGTAACTGTAATATTAAGCTTTCATTTTTATACATTTGATGATCAAGTCTAGAAATTTAAAAACTACTAGCTGACCAAGCGAACGTTCTGCCATTTGTATTTAGAAGACGCCGATGTACCATTTGTATAGAGAATCCGACGTAAGAAAAGTTGCTTATGATTTTAAATTGTAATAACTTTTGATGGACTGAATAGATATTTGTGAAATATAGCCTAAAAGTTGAGTCAGGATACGTACTATGAATATCTCTGCATTCCATTGAATTCCATTCAGTAGTTCTGGTGCTAAGTGATTTTATACACACAGACAGTGACAGCGAGTTACATTCTTATTATATGCACATTAGAAGTTAGACATTCTAGGGGGCTTCTAGCTTCTAGAGAGCGTTGCACTTCTAGGGTCTTTAAACATACTAGAAGCACATTTTCTATTAAAGAGTAGATTATAGAAATTTACACCATTTTATATAAAAAAATGGTAGAACCGTTTAGCCGCCACAACTAATAATAGCAGTCTTAAGTAATACGATATAAGGGTGTGGTAAAAATGTGACATTTATTAGACGCGTTTCAACTTATTACTCAGAAAAAGCAACGGATATATCAATCACAGACGGGTCTTTAAATCTATATGATTAATAATGTGTCTTGTGAGCATTAGTGGTCACTACCCACTAAATATGAAGCGGACTGCAGACGTACAGCATACAATGCATAGAATTTTAGGCTACTTTTATATTACCAAATAATAAAAAAAAATCGATATGACATATAAATATATATTTCATATCGACTGATTACAAACTACACTTACAACTGTAAGCTTTCTTGATTATGACCTCAATGTATCTACGACAATATTCTAAGCACTATGCGTCACTACATACATAAAAGTCGAATGAAATCGTGGGAAACAATTCCGTATAATAAAAATGTTGCAGTGCGTATGAGGAATGCACTCTACACTCAATATTGGCACAATGCTTATTGCGACGCGTAACAGGCGACAATCGCATGTCGTACTCATGCCGTGTATTTGACAGTATACGGGACGATATTTGGGGCGTTTTCGCTGCTTGTCTACGACTATTGTGACGGTGTTCATTAAAAATTATGCAATATCTTTTTAGAACACTGGAGGTTAAAACGACTTACGGTTAAAATATGTGGCTTGGTATGTCATGTAATATTGCAATGTCGCGTCGCAGCAATCTACGACATGCATTTATGAGTTACAGCATCGTGAAAATTGTTGATTTGTATCTGCAGTATTTTTTTTCTCAATGTGATTTCCGTTGGAGCGTGATATATGATGGAAGAAATGGACTATTTTTGATTTTCTTTTATATGCAAAAATTAAAATCCATGTGAGAATTTATAATCCGAAACGAAATTAAATCTAAAACTTGTATGTTATCTAAGTTATCTAAGTTAAATCTAAATAAATGTAAGTAAAGTCTAAATCTATAGCTTTTTATCTATAGCTTTGAAATGGATAACATTATTATATCTCGACCGCACTGACCGCATAACAAGCAAAATTTATCTTGTTTACATGAGCGTTTTAACGTTTCTGTGCCATCTCATTAGATGTGTGTTTACAAATGAGAATTGCGGATTTAATATAGACCGTCATTATCGATGAGACACGCGCTAATTTACTTGCCGGGGTTTTGTTGTACCGACCACATTCTGCTTCGCTGTAGGCCTGAGATTCCTTGATGCAACTGATTTTTGTGGTCATTACCATTAATTATTAAAAAAGCAATGACCAATTTTTAGTTTTTTCACGAACAACAAATGTTTTGTGCAGTTGTTAGGCTTTATCTGATACTGAGTGATTCTTGGAAAATATTAAAGTAATCAATTCTAAAATAGAACGTACATACTCTAACATGAACTTAGTGTAAGATGAAAAGGTTTTAAACAGAATGCATTAATACATAATGCTTTAAAAGTAAATATTGGAATTGTATAAGAATATGTTATAAGGTTTTTTTTAGACTTCAGGGAAACTGATAAGTGCTATTTATAAATTACTTAAAAGCAACAATAATTTTGCGAAGTTGCCCTAAAACCGCATTGTTGGAATGATAGAATTATTTTAATGAGTTTGAGTAATTGATCACGTCAACAAGATTTAGTAATTCTAACTGAAACACAAAACAAGAAAATACCTTTTAGAAGATGATCACGCAAAAAATATCACATGATTAATCAAATATTCCTTTACAATTCTACTAGATGGTTATTCTATAATAGTACCTAGTCGCTAAAGTACCAACGAAAAAAAATAATTTGCCAGCCATTATACCCGGTTCGATTTCCGGTCGAAGTCCTCGTTTAAACATAGTAACAGGTTGATTTATTACACAATGCCATTAAAAAAATTGCAAATTGATCAATTATTTGACAAAATTGCCTAATTTTAGATTCGCGTTTATTACTAACAAACTAGCCATTTATCCTTCCTATGTATTAATAAAATGTGTTTGTCTGTCAGTTGTTTATTTATATGATATTTCCATAATTTTAAAGTCCATTAATGTACTTTTAACATTAATAGGCGTTAATAATATCAAAATATTATAACACCTGCATTTTTATGAAAACTGTAAAATAGACCCAAAATTGATATAAAAATGTAGAGGTTGAGAATTTAGTGATCATAAAATATCTTATTTTAGATAAAAAAGGATATCATGATACACACAAGCCACACAATTTTATCATTAAAAATATGACCATTCAAAAAGACAGACAGAGTTAGTCGTTTCATATAGTTTAATATGATAATGACAAATAGCTATTTCTTGTCTAACGATGACTCAGAAGGTCGGTGTCTAGTTTTATTGTCATCATCTGGTCCGTTAGCGACGACTTTGACCCTCAGCCTGTAATTATTTATGGTCTATGTATTCTATACTCTATAGTTAAAAAAGAAAGTATTGTCTATGATAGATACACAAATTGGCTATTATGAAGGCCATTGGCGATTTAAATGAAAGCAGAAAGATGATCTCTTCTGATCAATCATCGCAGAGCTTCTACTTCTGAGGGGGTTAAATGTGTATAGACACAACGTCATGCTGTCATTGACAAGCAAAAACGTCCAAGGTATATACGAATGTGTCCATGACTCACGCACACTGATTTAAAGACGGCGTCCTATAATTGGTCGAATGCTCCCATTACGGCATTTTGATTGGACAATGAAGTTGCCTGGTTTAAACATTAGCGATCTAGAGGCTAACTGCTAGTGACTATATGGAAAGTGCGAAGTGGTGAGGTACTTATACCTTTGAGAACTTCCTTTAAGGTACTCTTATGGTAATCGTGAAGAAACCTTTCTTCACGATGTTTTCCTTAACCGTTAAACCAGGTGATAATTAATTTTTAATAATAACTGCTAAACCTTTTTTTAAATATAAGCGTTGAAATAGTGTGAATTCTCGTATTGCTCTCAATACAAATTTATTCGTTTGAAAAAGTTTAAAAATCGTTTTTGAGACACGTTTTTGAACTATGAATCTAATATTGGTTAGCGCTTTTTAAATTATAATTTACCGTATAATACAGATTAAAAATTCCGTAACAGCTTTTCAAAACGGCATGCAACTGATGATTCAATCAAAAGAACGTAAAAAACTTTAAAAAGTCGATATCGAATAGTTTTAGTGCTACACAAAGGCAATTTTTCAAAATAACGCACGACACATCCCGCGGGTATGGCAGATGCGACATGATTAATTGCTAACGGACTAATGGATTTTCAAAAAATCTAAAAATATTTTCAATAAAACATAACATATGGGAATTCTGTTGTCATAATGTCACTAAAACATTCGGATATGCCGGTCCATAGATATCTTCATTTATTTTATTTCCTTGTATACGGTGACGACTCTGTTTTAAAAATAGAACGTACGATAGTGTTTGTTTCGTGTCATTGAATAAACGACCGTTCATACTTAAAAATAAAATCAATTGAAAGATATGCATAAATTACTTTTTAACATAATAATTAATTATGATGTCGTGGCAAGGTTTGGACAACAAGCATAATGAAAGATATTGATATACTCTTTAATGCTCGAAAATATATTCTATATACAAAAAAAATAATATATCTTTATAGAAATTAAAAGTAAGGTAGCGAGAAAATTTTACAATATTAGTCTATATTTTTTAAGTTCTCAAAAATGCTTGTCAGTGTTATGACGTAGCTGTTATGTCACATGTGAGTAATCGGAACGTAAATACTACCCTACAACGGGTACTTTAAATTATTTATTTATTTCGTGTTTTAAAATATGAATTAAAGGTGTATAAGTGGTGAGTGGTCCCACAGTGTAATAATACGTGGAATGATTACTTCGACGTAAGTTTACATTATTGTTTTGTAGATTCTAAATAACATTTGGTATAATTCTTCTGAAGTAAATTAATTAAGTCTTTACTGGATGACAAAAATTCCAGTATCATCATATTAATTTTGGACAAATTACCATCTTAGTAAATCCTTGTTTCATGACTCGCATTATTTTCATATTATTTTAATACCACAAAATTGAAACTAAACTTTGCAGACAATATTAAAACTAAATATGTTATCATAATCTTTATATTAATACGTGAAGCGAAAATTTGCGGCACCATTTTTCGAATATTCCGGGCACAGAGGAGTATGACAGTAGGCATACGGGAAAGATCATGCGGAGAAGCTTTTTAATACATAACAT
>DWNY01003081.1:0-10322 GCA_018250635.1 Telegonus apastus
GGCACCGCTCCATCGCGCTCGGCTCCGCGATCGCTTCTTGACCGATCTTAGCGAGCTGGGCCCTAGTTTCGGCTGCTTGTTCGTCGCGGATCGCTTCCTGGAATTTGTTTCAACAGTACCATTAGTATTAATTGTACTCATGCATGCATTAAACAGTGAATTTGTTTATTTACGGACTACCAACATAAGAGACAGGTGACGCAACTATAAGGTACCTATACAATGCATAAATAGAAAACAGGACCTTTAGTTATGAATTCAAAGTAAACAAATAGGTAGTAAGAATGAAAGAAAACGGTAATAAAAAGAAGAGCTACCTAAATAGAAAAACAAATGATGATTTGAGTTGAATAATAAATGAAATGTTAGAATTAGAAATATTAAATGTTTTTGATAATTATAAAGAAAAACCCATGATCAATTTTTTTTCTCTAAACCAGAATAATATAGGTATGTTTCGTGTAATTCATTGTATAGTAAATTAAAACTTTACTTTGAATTACCTGTTAATTTGAAAGGTCGTAACAAGGTTTACACAGTACCTATGTAGGTATTTTTTCATTTAAATTTAACGACTATATAAAGAGAAATATATTTGCATCGTGATAATGAAAAAATATTGTAGGTAGGTATAGTGGATATGAGAAGATAATTACATACATTTCGTTGGAAAGGTCATTTGTTTAGCTTGATTCAAATATCTATTTACCTATTATACCCTTAGAAATCTTCACATAACACTACATTTTGCATACAAACAGATCCGAGGCGACAACTCTCTATCTATCAAAGGAATGGAATAGGCATGTGCCGGGAAGTTAGAGGAAAAGGCGCGCTACAGATCGGTAATCCAATAAAAACGCAATTATGCCTACAGATGTTCTCACAGTTAGCAGGCTGAGAGATTTGACGCAGATAGCGACAATCAGAAATCTGGCTCGTACCCGACGCCCTGATTGCGATATTGATTTTGGAAGAGTCCTTTTCGAATAGCATCATTTACTTTTCATCACAGAAATGTTCCTAAACTAACTTTATCTAACTAACGAAACAGAATAGGTATGTAACAGGTAATTACTTATTTGAATTATTAATATTAATCGTTGTATGCAAACTATTAATATGCTAATACTATAAATATTTAGCTAACCTGCACTATAGTGCTTGGTGTGTACCGTATGCTGATTAGTTCGGTCAAATGCACTACATAATGAGATCAACATTGTTGTATACGTTGCGGTATATGTATAAGTATATGATCGATTTAACTGATTTAATATCAAACAATGCAGGTACGTACATTTTGTATAAGAAAATTTAAATAGCAATTTGGTTATTTTGTTACACCGAAAAAGACGAAAAATTGGTCTTATAAGAATTTAGTTTTTCGATTATGAATATGATATCGACAGCATACCAACAATACATTACTGTCCCACAGCTGGATTAATATGGTATGCCATTAAGTACGAGGGTGGTTAACCCCTTTGTGATTCGATTCCGGAGGCACCACCGCCATCACTATCTGCCTAATAAGGGCAGAGTAAGTGCTGTTGTTGTGCTGGTGTGAAGGGAAAAGGAGACATACTTTTAGCAACGCATCATCCAACCTCAGCTAACACACTCATCTTATCTGGGGCTGATTACTGATCCTGGGCGGCAGTAGCCACTTACCATAATACCTGCTTACTCGTTTGCTATCTTACCTCAAGTTCATCCTTCAAGTTGCCTTCTCTCATGTGGTAATTGCGCACATTGTCGATAACCTCCTGTGGGAACTTATCCGGGTTCGCGCTCATGTACCGGTACACGAACAGGTCACAGCCGATGATCTTGAATCTATGCCGGAATACCGGAACTATTGCCCCTGGAGTAAAAGGCGATAATGAGGTACCTATTATGTTTATTTAATTAGATTTAATTATCGTTCAAAAAGAATTCTGTAACGAATCCACTTAGAATAAAATATTTTTGACTTTATATACACGGGCTGCCACAGCGTTTTCGTTTAGACTTACTTGACCAGCTGAAGTTAGCCTTCCAAAAAAATTGATGGCAAAGGCTGTATTTTACATTTGGGAGGGGCCCAACCCAGGTCCTCCAAAAACTCCCATTATAAAAAATTGCCACTCCCTTGAAGGCGATAAGTCTTCCGATATGGATCCTCCATATCGGAAATTCCTCTTACATTTGGGAGTCCTTCAAGTCCTTCAAAGGTATTGAGTTATTTAGTTCCCTTAAGTATGTTGCTTTAGTATGTACTATGTTAATAGTATCCATAGATGGTAAGCCAACAACGATGTACCTGTTATAATGTTCAACAACAATAGCTCTATGAGAGGTAAATGTGAATTTGCTTGTTCTCAGATAGATGTAAGATAAGCACCTACCTAGCAGTAGTACATTAATGGTAATATTTTAGCAACGTTAGAAATAAACTAAGTATTATCTACGAGGTATATAAAATGAACTTCAAATAATAATTTTAACGACGATACTATTCCCCACTTAATGATTAATAAAATGTTTACTTTTCTAATCGAACCCCAAACTGTAGTTAAACGAGTTACAACGAAAGGATAGGTACTGATTGCAGAAGCCGATTGTAAACCGATTTTAATGAATTTTTTATTGGCTGGGCTCTGCCTTGAGGGCGATTTCAATAAAATCTGAAGAAAACGACACAGATTATAAATATCTACGGACGACAGTAAGCTCTTAATTTCTTCTTTTACATGCAATAAAAATATAACAATGTGAATGGGATAGAACCGTTTGTATTTCGATTCAGGAAACAGGACTTTCCAGTTACTCATAACAGAAGTGGTATGTTTACTTTAAAGTGATTTTACCTACAGTTACTCATCTACGTAGTTTTCTTTTTAATCTATACATATATAAAAATTAATTAAATCGAAGTGTTTATTTTTAATGTAAAAATTTCAACTTTTACTAAGTGCCTATGAAAGTATACACGTTACCTATAACTTTTTTTTTTTGTCAGACTGTCTGTCGTTCTGTCTTTTTATTGCAAGTAAGTTTCGCAACGGCTGGATAGATGTCGACGGCCTACGTGATTTTTTGAAAAATAATCAAAGTTCAGTGCAAAACCTAGAATTCGCGCGTACTAGTACCCGTATGCGGACGCTGTTGTCAGCGTTAATGTCCGTTGTTATCAGGTACATTTATATCATGTTTGATGTTACATTTTTAAACCTAAGTGAAACCACAAGGTTCAACTAGTATATAACATTATTCGACCAAAAGTTCTCAAATCGTATCGTATTGTGCCTACCGTACCGCAGGTATCTCGATATGAATTATTGTTCTATAAATTTCGATGCGGTTACATTTCATAATTTAGCACGTGCGGGGATAATTTACGAAGGTGGTTGTAAATGGCTGGATTCCTGCCCATAACACGAATTAGACGAGCCATGAATAGATAATATAATAACTTTACAAAGTAATCGGGGTCGGAGAACAATGTGAATTCACTTTGTTGTTAAATATAAAACTTTTTACAAGTTGTTTCGCGAAAACTTCGACAATACTTTTATTATTAATTCGATTCACGTTCGGTGTTTGTTTTTATATTTTCGATGTTTATGTGAATATAGATTATATAGGATACTGAATTGTTTATTAGTCCAAAGTACTGGTTTGATATGGCAGTCAAGATGAGTATCTAGGGAGGGACTTTTTCATGTCACGCGGACTTATAACTGCACACGTATCTTCCACGAGCGTGACTACTGCAGTGTCCACATTCTGCGTGCTTATGGCAAACATAACAGCAAAAAAAATATATCTAAGTAACCATTCCGCACGCAGGCGACAACCCGCGTGATAGGAAAAACACCCCGTCTGTAGCTAGTAGAATTTCATCCTCAACTTACCTACATAAAACTTATCAGGAGTGAAGTAGGTTGGAAAATTGGGATCCGACTCTGGAGTCTGCAGTTTCATGGCCTTGAGGAATTTCCCTTCGCGTATGCCCGAATTACGACGTGGAATCTCGCCGATCTTAATTGTGCCGTCTGCCAGGCTATAGGAGAGCACGAATTTGCGACCGTTGTCTTCCGGATGGATCCAATCAAGCTCGCACAGGTAACGAAGATACTGAAATGGAATAAATTAAAATGTTTTTATGGTAAACGCACCCGCTCATGGACATGAGTGGAGGCCGGTCACAAATGTGTTGCTACCCCTGAGGACTAACTTGAAACGCCTCGGATATACTATCATTAAAGGGTGTGGTAAGGGAGACATATTTGTCTTCATTACACCCATATTACATTGTTATAAAATAACGGTAGGAGCTATATCCCAACGATAGTTGTGTCTATCCCATTGTATTGCTTTAATACATGATACACCCAATCTTGTATCGAATGAAGATCTGTTGGGCATGAACCTTCGTGAATTAATAATAAGGAAACTACCCATTATACCTTCTTACAAATTCGGTTTTGTTGTGTTCGAAGACCTATTTTCCCTTTAATATTTCCCATCAATTTTCAAGCCTTGGGATTTCTAGCTATAAATTGTAAACTTTTTTATTTAAGCATTGACGCTTAGCAAAATATTTTCGACCTGTTTGCGGAATGGTCGTGTGTCCGTATAAATTTTTGTAAATAATAAACTAACAATGTTCAATTTTAGTACGCAGAGATTAGTTTACATCTAAACTAGCGTAGTTCGAATATTCATAAATATATTATATAAATATCACTGCATGTAATTATTTAATTTTTAAACTAGATGGCGCTGATTACACAAACCACTTATGTGTTACATCGGTCCGAACTTCGTCCCACACCTAAAATACACGTTGATCTGTTTTCTTTTTGTTGTATAATTTGAATATAACATTTTGAATCACATTTTGTCTCTATATTATTATTATTATAGAGTCCAAATGTTCAATAAAATTTTAATAAAAATCGTATTTACTAGGTCAATAGTAAATTTTGCGTTCTGCATTAGATTATATAAAACATTAACCTTGTTCCACATAATATCATACAAATGGCTGTTATTAGGATCTGACACAAACGAATCTCATTCGCCAAGCGCTATTGTTCAGCATTCTAGCGCACACCTCACCACCTATGCTTAATTTAGTAAATTAAGTAATTGAAAGAGATTCGTTTCATATTTACCTAATAAGCTATTTATTAGAAATATAGGTTTAGTTAAATGGGCGTAATATGCAGTAACATAATTTTATGATTGCACGTTATTTTCAGAATCGCCGCACAATCGTATTTGTCTCGACTGTCCCGAAGTTACTTGCACAATAGGTGCTGCAAAAATAAAACAAAAGTGTATATGCAAACAGCACGAGACTACGCTTAATTCAATTAATTAAAGGTGCACAAACATAATTATTTGCACAGGTTACACAGTTACGAGTATATTGCTCTATTCGCTAACAAGCTATATAGTTGCAAGATGCAAATAGTTTGTACATTTCATTCGGATGATTCTCCAACTCTTTGTCGAGCGTTGGAAACTTTAATTGAATTGGAAAGAGTTCGTTTGAATTCGAGTAGGTAACAAACTTAAGAATTTCAAACTACCAATAAAAATGTAGAGAATCTCGTTTTCTTATAAAAGTTTTTTTGTTGGTAGTTTTAATTTCTTGAAGTAGAGATAAGGGGACCGATCTATTGAATTGCAAAGTCAGTAGGTAAGTACTAGTTTACATAAACGGTGTATTTATTTAGACTATATTAAATACTTGTATTTGATTGAAAATTGTAAATGGTTATATTTTAGTACAAAATAGGTCTCAAAGGAGCTACGTAAAGTAATTGTGTACGGCATAGGTTCTTAAATTATTTTGTGTATCGCCCATTTTTAGAAAAAAATATTTTTAGTGCCCTCAATAGAATGTGAGAAAAAGGTCATTTTATTTATACCTTAATTCCACTTTCCATATTTCCTTTAGGTTTAGGGTTCTAACCGGGATAAGGACGGGTTCCGTCCCTCTCCTTATTATATCCAGCACCCTCATGAGGACGTTAAATCACAGTGAGTTCAAGGTCTATTTTCAATACTATTGTATATATTAATGATTAGAATGGTAACTACTGGTGCTTCGTTGCTGTGCTACGGTTTAGAAGTACACACGTAGTACTGACATGAGATTTTAGTACTGTGTCGTGTTGATGTTAGCAATGACGCCTACTGATTCAAAGTATAATTTATATGAAGTAGTTACAATGATTATTAAGTTTTAATATAAGTGTATGGTATGTACATCGCTTTTTTTTAATTGCCTGTTTACATATTCACACATGCTGAAAAGGATTAAATACTTCCACAGTACTGCATGCTTCTTTACTACTTCAATCTTGTAGAAATAGATTATAATAAAACCAAAAAATCCAACTTCCTAACAACAATTATCATCTGAAAATCACACAGGTACTTGTACTATGTGCTGCAGGCGGTGACAAACGCAGATTTTTGTTTATAAAAAAGAAAAACTTCCAAATCTCCGTTTATAACATTGAATTAGTAAAGGAGCATTACAGTTACTGTTGGATCCTTGTTATAACGTAGGTGGGTAGTACTAAAATCTCCACTAACATTTCCATTTTGGATCGTTTCGGGCGACTAGTTAGTCATCATTTTGCGCTGTGCGAGTGCATGCGAACGGTTCGTATACCGTACTATATACCATTGTGCCGCTCGTTATAAGTTCGACAAAGAACTAGCCGTGCTTCTGCGTGTGTATTATGAAGTGATGAGACTACTCCTCTTAGGAAGAACAGGCCGTGCTTACTTCTTTGAGCGCCGTGCATCACATCTGACGTTCCGCGGACTTGGGAGGCAAGGTTGGTGGTTTTATCTACACTAGTAGACCAGTCACAATAGTCAACCATAATTAAAACCATACAAAAACTAAACTTATAGATCCGAATAAAAAATAAACTTGTATACGTATTTTTAATCTGTGCATAAAAAAACTTTCATTATTGGAAAATTGAGGTCTACCTTGTTAAGCTTTATTTAAAAGAAACAATGTATCTTTTGCCGTAGGCATCTGACATAGATGAATTTATGTTTTTTATATTGTCAGTGCTGTAAATAATGAGTATTATATTTTGTTTACTTTAATATATTTGTAACAATCAATAATCTTCTCTGCATGAACTTTTACGTATGTCTAATATCATAATCCTCTGCACGCACTAGGTATTCGAAAAATTGTTCCGCAAATTTTCGCTTCACGTATTATAATATAGAAGATTATCTTTTGCAACGAGGATCATAACTTCTACAAACACATAATAACAGGCCACTTTATTGAACCGTTCGAGGCCTAGTTGGTAGGTATCGCAAATACAATTGATGGTAAGTTGTCAGTGCTGCCTATGGACATCTGAAATAAACCCCATATGGACCTGAACGGATGCCTTACTACTCCAAAGGACTAAGATAGTCACTTCATATATTAAGGACTATTTGGCGACTGCCATATACCACGTCACATGGAATCTAAGTATGGGAACGAGCGTCGAAAGCTTTATTTAGGCATTTCTTTTAAGGTTGCTATACTCAACGATAAAATGCCGCAACTAAATGTAATTAGTTATC
Source organism: Telegonus apastus (assembly GCA_018250635.1). NCBI lineage: Eukaryota > Metazoa > Arthropoda > Insecta > Lepidoptera > Hesperiidae > Telegonus > Telegonus apastus. The sequence continues at coordinate 7,612 of DWNY01003081.1, forward strand.
CCTTTACAAACTGGTAGATAAATTTGACATTTTGATAAAGTATTCATAGTGTACAACCATTCATTTATAACCCTGTCAGACTCAAAGTCCTTGTAGTACAAATAACAATATAAAAAGGTCACCTCACCTCAAGAATGAACAACAGGCATTTAAAATACAACATTGGGCACAAGTTATTATGAAACTTTTAATTAATTTGAGACAGGAATGCATTTGAAAACAAAATGAGATGATACATAAATTTTGTTAACAGAATTTTTATCATGGTGTTATTTTTGTCTCATTACCTAGCTCGGGTCTTATTCCAGAATGAAAATGTTCAAGTTATAGTCATACAGGGGGTAAATAGAATTTTACAGATTTTTAAGGATTATTGAGAACTATAAAGAATGCATCCCCTGTCTTATTTAAAGAATTTATTCGCACTATCGAGACAATTGAACACATTGAAATTAATGATAAGGCGAACAAATTATATATAATTATAAACAAGTAAAAGTACCACAATATTATGTGACCTTTATATTTGCGCATCAACTGCAGCATTTCTTGATTTGGACTGTTTAGAATTTACAGGTGTCTTAAGGCAGACTTTCGAGTCTTAGACTCTATTAGGTGGGCTTTTTTATTGTAATATGGAACTAATTATTGAATAGATATTCATACATTTTACAAAGCACTTTCGGTCTGTACCGGTACTCAGTAGCGGGCGGGAAGTGCCTAGTAATAATAAATAAAAATATAAATATTTTCAAGATTGCTCAGTAACGTCCATTACATTTTAATATTTTAACATTTTTGCATGGATCGTGGTCACGGTTTCTCCCCGCCAGCGCAGTTTTGTCGTGACCACGATCCATGCAACTGGGTCGAAACATCGGCAAAATTAAGAAACGTATCGTGTGTACCCGTTACATGTTAAAATATTAAAATGTATCAATTCCGCGATAATACTAGTCTAAACTCAACGTATATCACGTTTCTTAGCACCCTAGAAAATTTTAAAGAAAGATATCGCATGGCTCTACGACCATGTGTCAAGGAGGAGCTCCCGGCGAAGACTAGGCTCCCCTTGTCCTTCCCCCGGGTGCCGTAAGAGACGCTAATGAGGTCGCCTGAGTTACGAGCTACTAACTTGTCCTTGATTCCTCATTTTTCCTCGCAACTTATATAGATTTATAGCCCGCGTTATCAGCGTGACGTAATATCATATCGTAATATTCATATGATATGCCTACTGTGTAGTATCTATGAGAGGTTATATCATAAACATTAACAAAACCTGAATGCATGTGTCAATATTGATTAAATCTAGTATGTAAATATTACAAACAAATAAATACACTGCAAAAATATAAAAATACAATATACGGAATTAAACGGGTCCTTTAGCCAGTCAAATGAAAATTGCAACTGATTCTTATCGCATACTGTTCTCACTTAGCAACTTCTATAAAATTAAACATGAAATGAATACATAAAAAAGATCCGAACGACAGGCATATATAATAAATAAAGGGGATTACTGTAATACTCTTATAGTGTCATGAGAAGAGTAAAAGCGTGTTTCCTTACCTTATTTGCGTTTAGATTGTACTTGATAACGTCCTTGTGCGGCGGTTTTGGCATGAGACCAAAACACGATTGTAAACTGTCTTCGGGCGCACCGATGCCTATGTGCGGCGGGAGAGACTGCAAGATAATGCGTAAGGGACAAGTTAATATTAACTACGATGTAGCGGGAAACAAAAATAAAATTATTAGTGCCTTATGGTGTCATGTATGGATGGACAGATAGATATAGTGGTGAAGTGTGCATAAGCCCGTGGCTTGCCTAGATCTCAACCGATCTAGAGAGTAAAGGAATGTCGGGCGCGGTCGGTAGGCGGATGGGAGACCGCTAGTGGCAGAAATCCATACGCGCTTCCGTGCTTCGGAGGACACCTTAAGCGTCGGTCCTGGTTGTTATCATTGGATAGCAGTGTTCAAACCTCGTCGGAGGCCTTATGAGCGGTTTGAAAATATCTGATACGGGTTGGCCACTAACCCTTACTCCCTTCACCCATACGCATTGGAGCCGCGTGGACTACGCTCCAAGCCCCCAAGTTGTGGGAAGAGATTCGTGATTCCAGAAGTGGATCATAAAAAAGAGTTGCAGCGAGATGTCAGATTGCCCTGTGGTATCAGTCTTGACTCGCACCACTTCCTCTCTTCCCGTGGTTGTTGTGGGAGACGACTAAAGGACAAAATTCAGAAAATGGGTAACATCATCTTCCCATGTAATATTAAGATCCACTGCCGTCCCCAACACGTATGCCAAGTGCGTTGATTAATTTATTATAATTGGATAAACAACACACGCATAATATTATTTTGCCACGTTGAGTACTGCACCGACCGTGAAATAAAATATTAAGCGGGTGGTTTTTGTGCATATTCTCATCTTATGATCTGTGTAGGTACTAATATTCTATGATCGCCTTGTTATCCATACACTTAATAATATCTTAATCCGTAAAGTTTATAAACGTTCCAGCAGTTTAATTTTTCATTGAATTGACCAGTAGGTGGTGTTGGTATTTCCCCCTGTAGCCGGGGAGTAGAATACGGCTACGGTATCTCCTGCCTGTCGTGAGAGGCGACTAAAAGGGGTTTCTGGGGTTGCGGGCGGCTAGAGTGGGAGCTCGAACCGCCCAGACCGCAACACCGAG
>DWNY01003082.1:0-10321 GCA_018250635.1 Telegonus apastus
AACTTTACGGCGGGTCCACTAGTAAGAAAAATATCAAATTTCGGGCTAATAGTTCATCGTTCTGGATAATACTGCAAAGGTTCTGTTTAACCAGTTTGACTGCATAAACTGCTTAATAAGCTTCATTACTTTATTACTCCATAATTTATCAAGCATTACATTAAAATAATAGGGAGTAGTAAAAGAGCATACAGTCCACCTGATGTTAAGTAGCTGCTCCGTAACATCCGTAATTACCCGAAATAGGATTGGATTGTGACATGAGGTCAGCTTCATATGCTTTGCTACCCCTGAAGTACAATTTAGGATACCTAATATCCCTCCCTTACCCCACCCTTAAAATAACACTATGATATAGCTACATAATACTTGTATCAAACAGAAATTGGTATGGTAGCCGTGGTGATACCAAATTAACCAAGAATCTCGGTTCTATCATTTTGAGGTAGCACTATAACTTCAAATAATAAATACTACTTGATTACTTGTTGTTTTGTTAGCATGCATTATACACGAGCCGTATTTTAATTAACTGGCTTATGACTGTTTTGTGTAAAGTATTTTCCATTAAAAATAAATTAACTGACATTAAAAGCTTTTTCATGCAGAAAGTTGAACCCACCCTTGAACTGTACAGAAAAAAAGCTCCTAAATCAGGCGAGTCCAAAGTTGCGCGAATATAAATACCTTCGTCCTATTGTCTCTTTATGATTAAAATTATCCGAGCCGAGAGCAAAGAGTTTAAAACGGAACCTCAAACTTATGCGTCGTAGTTAGGGTTGCCAGTTTTTCCATATTTACGCGGACAGTCCGATATTTTAAGTACAAAAAATATGAAGCCTGGAGATCTCATTGAAGATGATTTGGTCGATTATTGGCTACAACTACGCAAACAAAAATATAAGTACTTTATTATTGTATAAAGACACTTAATTTTTGATGATTTTCGTCTTTATCCGCCGATTTTTCTGCAAATTTTGGTAAGCCTAGTCGTTGTTTGAAAACTGGTTCGAAGGTACAAAATAAACAGAGTCAGCGCAGGCTAATGTAAAAAGTTCGGTGTGGCGGCGTTGCCCTGCTTACTTCCAAAACATCAACGATTGAGTGTATACCAACATTCTTCGAGCGTGAACCTCTATTTATACCTACTCTTACTAAATTGCCTACTTTGTCAAGATTATTAAGAGCTCAAACATAAGATGAAGTTGGTAGATACTTTTATACCGTCACTCTATTTTTACATAATTGCCTAATTTTTTACTGATTTAATTTGTTGATTAATTTAATAAAAGATAACTCATAAAACAATGATGTGCTCATTTAGTGAATGCTTTTGCTATTTTCAACTTATGGCAGGAAAGTTTTGTTACCGTGTTCTGAGTTAAAATCAAATGAAATAAATCGAATTATACAGAAATGTAACACTTGTTGACAAACATTTTTTATATACTTACATTTATCGAGAGAATTATTTCTATATCTCTAAATGCAAAAAGCAATATGAAGATAAAAATGACACTGGACTAAACGTGTAGAAAAATCTGTGCACTCCTTAAGCGCTGTGTTCTAAGTATTCATTTCTTTAAAATGAATGTGGAAGATGGCCGGTATGTACGTATTGTCTTTTGGATAGCGGCCAACAGTTCACGAGTCGGTAATATTTTTTAAATTCAATTTCGGTGAAGCCACAGGGCTCTATCCAGCCAGCTTAATGTACACCTGGTGAACATTTAAATGAGATACTACGAAACTTTTTCCGTTTTTACTCTTGCTGCAGCCGGACAGTCATAATATACCTTTTAACGCGTCTTTGTATTATCTTTACGAGATCTAGTACTTTTTACCCAATTTAGTTTTTTGAACCATCTTGAAGATAAATTAGTAACTATAAGCTTTACGATATTGAAATTATAAAATTATTTCTGAGTTATTTTGTTCTTGTGACAAACAAGCGATGAACGGACAGTCATCATAAATTAATAAGAGTTGCTTGCAATTAATAGTTATGAAATCGTAAAAAAGAGTTAAAAAGTCATGTTACTAATATTTAAAAACTAGTTAAAATTCTAATATTTTTCCGGACCATTATTTATTACATAACGTAAAACCATCTGTAATATGGCAACGTCTCAAAAGTTAGCCCAGGGATCTCGTGATGTATTCCCGGAGTGAGATTATTTAATAAAAGAGTAAGTGCGCAATATTTATGTCCCACTAAGATGGGAATAATCCCGTAGTAGCGCGTTACGTAGCCTCATTAAAGCTGCCTCCACCTGCAAATGGTACGGTAATGTACATAAAAATTGTAACGCAACAGCATATTACACACAGACCTCCTTTTATGTTTTATGGCGTTGCTTTACTATGGTTCTAGGTGAAAAATAGGAAATGTCTTTTAATTCTCAAATTTTATTTTCCTCTTATTGCTTGTAGGTATTATTTAATGAACTAACAAAAAACCTAATGGTATATCATTGAGTCGGTGCTAAAAAGTTGTCCTTTATCTACTCGTAGATAAGGTACTGTCACCTTTTTTTATTTTCTCACATATGGTGATGATGAACCATTCTCTAGTCTAAATAATGTTAGAACTGATTATTTCAAACATAAGTGACTTTCCAAGTTAACCCCCACTTAATTCGGAAGCCCAAAAGATGGATACAAAACTCAAAAAACTATGAGTATTAAGTTATGAAATAAACGAGGCGGCAGTCCGCCTAATGGGTAAGTGGTCATCACCGACCATAGACATTTGCACTGAAGCTGATGACTAAGATGGCCATCTCGCCTAAAAGTCAAACGGCATCTACAGCGTTCCAACGAAATGCTGAACTATTTCACGCTAGAAACAGGCGTCGAACGCAGGTGCCTTGCTACCTCTGAGGACTAAGTTGAAATGACTTCCGAGTGAGAAAGTACATCTTTCAGAGCAGAACAGAGCAGCACTGGACACTGCTGTTATTAGACAAAAACAGGTGCAGCGGTCGTGCCGCCAGAGTCGAACCACACAGAGTACTACTATCTCTAAAGAATTCCATTAACATTCACAACCTTGTTACTAAGAATGCTTTATTAAAATGAATTTATGCGATCACATTTTCGACCTGAAGTACTAACTGTTATTTACGTGTTGTTATAATTGGTACTAAATGTAAGCCGTTCTAAATTATTAGCATATAATATTAATACTCTAAAATATGTCACGACATAGACAAAGACAGTTATTGCATGTGTTACTAATGTGTTTTGTTTGATGGTTCTAGAAGAATAGTACAGTATAATATGTACGGCAGCTGGCGTTATATTGTTATTATCGTTTCTGTGGTTTAGAGGGCATTGCATTGTCGTAAATTATTACGATATGTAATCGGTTAGGTTCAGCTCCTGCGGCACCACCGCCACACCCTTACTGCACCGTTTCATAATAACAGAAAGTTAATAACAGAAGTGTAAAGGGTTGTAGTATATGTAACCATACTTTGATATGTTCAACAATTCAAGTGTGCTTAGTCCAATTTACTTAAACAATAGTTATGTTAATAATATTATTATGTATACGTTTGTCAACAGTTTCGATAGCTTCCACATATTGTAACCTACATCCACACAACTTCATGTTTCTTTCATCGATAGAGCATTAGTTTCTTTCATCGGATATGGTTCTTTGGATTTGAGCCGATACAGGCGAATTTTGTGTGTTCATGTTTATATGATAAGATAATTAATTCGTAGTGTGAAATGAATATGAACAACATTTTATTTTTGATTGTATTTTGCGAGTGCTATAATGAAAAATGCAATTCTGTAATGCATGCTAGACAGACGAGTAGATCGCGTTTAAGCTGACAACATTTGCATCTAACCTTGGGATGAAGGTAAAGCCCGAAGTAGATCGCGGTGAGTGTACACACATCGTATGTAAAGAGCTTTTGTTGGTAATGTAAGCTTCATCACCTTTTACTAATTCTATTAATATAATCCATTGCATCCATAAGTTCCGAATAATCATTTCTAAATAATTCAATAAACAAATGTAATTTATTTTTATATACAAGTAGGACAAACATGTCCACATATAGTTGATGCTTTTTGAAATAAATAGTTTATTTTGGCTTCTATAAGAGCAGATTGGGTTATTAAGGGCTATTAAGGATTGATCAGAATTTACTACAGTTACTAAAAAAGCAAGATATGATCGATATCAGTATTCTACCTACTACAATATATGTATTGTCTCATGACAAGATTAGTTTTTCCATTACGATAAATATCTCCGACAATGCTCACAAAAGATATTTGTAAGGTTACTTTATTATAATTTAGTTTTCCAGTTATCAAGTTTTTACCCGCGGCTTCGGAAACGGTAATATATACAGATCCATTCGCATGTTTATATGATCGCTCTTGATAACTATTATATTCATTAAAAATATAATCGATATCAAGAGGTCGTAATTATAAAAGTAGGTAGGTTGTAGGTATAAAAGTTGTCTCTATCCCTCAGTAGTAGTATCTTTTTTGGGATGAGTGGTACTCTATATCCTAATCTGAACCCCTAGCAAGATGTGTGCTAAATTTCATAATGATTCGTTATCTAGTAAAGGCGTGAAGGCGTTATAAACAAACAAACAAATAAAATCACTGTCTCATTTATAATCATTAGGATTCCATTACATTAAGATTATCATTAGCTCGTATATCAAAATATAACAAAACCGTGTCGTTGTTTTGTTTTGACAACAGGGGAGTCGTTTCGTAATGCACGTATCCCATAAGAGCGCCCCCGCCCTCCCAGCGAGAGCCACGTTAATTACGACTTTTCGCAGCACTAGTTGAAAAATAAACTATACACAGCGCACATTTTACTAAGTAACACAGGTAATCATGGACGTTGGAGGTATTTTGAAGCTTTGTTGGTTATAAACTCGTAGCTGGCAATTGACTTTTATAGAAAGTAATAAATGAAAAACTATGAAAACGCAGTAAAATAGCCCCTTGCGAACAATTATGCATTAATGGGTGTAAAACCCAGATTACATTCTAGTTTGTATGTGGTAATACTTTTTGGTGTTGGTCTTAAATAACACCACAATTAAACATCAATTTACAGTAACTTACCTACTGCAGTCACCAATACCCATGGCAGGCGCGGGGACTATTGGCAAAAACCCCAATTTGCGTAGGCATATGTCCAACAATGGATCTCAAAAGGCTGATGGATGGACACTTTAGTTTCAGGGAAAATACCAGAGTTATTGTACCACACCATAGATTTCAACTTTCATGTATTTCAAAATATGCGTGCCAAATAGAGAATGTGCTACGATTTTTACCCGACTGCGTCAGAAGGAGGGTAATGTTTTTTGAGTATGTAAGTAACGATTTTTTTAGGTAAAATATCCATTGAATATACCTTATTTATCACACAATTTATTAAATTTAGTGTTTTTGTGTGTATGTAATTCGTTAACATAGAGCGGGCACTCGCGAATCGCACTGAAAGCTAATTGCGACTTTTCGCGGCACTCGTTGAAAAATAAACTATCTAGAGCGCACCTCTATTACATTGTTTAATGTACTCTAACCCGTAGCAGGTAAACGAGTTGGCGGAAGTTCCGTTGTTTTCGCATTAGAGCCACCCACTTGCGGCTGTGATGATGCTCCAATTGAAATTAAAAATGTCTTGCCCGTTTGCAAAAGATTAACTGTATTTGTAATTGAGTTTCAATCGGATCTTGAGATTAACTTGCATGGATATATGCTATCAAATGATAAGTTTTATCGTAAAAGTAGCAAAGAAGTCTGCAGTCCACCTGATAGGAAGTGGCCACTGCTGCTCATGGACATTTGAAAGCATGTCTATATAATTTAGAGCCTTACCTAAGATCAACCATACATACTTTGCGGCTCCTGAGAATTAATTGAAACGGTTCGTGAAAGTACCAGACCCTTCAAACCTAAACACAGCCACGCTTAACAATGTTATTCTAAGCAGAGATAGGAGTATAACTAATATGATTATTACTTATTTATTGGCTTGAAGATTAATCTGTAGATTTTTTACCTACTATAAATGAAATGTATAAATAAAATACAGCCAATAAATGCAGTTAAGGAAGAAAAGCTCAAGATATTTCATGACTATACAAAAATATTTTTCCGCAAGCTAAAGAAACTTTTAATCCAATCTATAAATAAGAACACCATAAAGAAAAATACGGAGTCCGCAATATTATGTCGATGAAAGGGAGGTTCACGGTGGAATATTTCTCAGCAATTTTATTGTCATTGGAATCGGTTGAATGGGTTTTTGTAGAAAGGTTTACATTTTATTTCAAAGGGCGTTTTCTCCCTAACGTTCATACGCCATTTATTCCCAAGTTTCTGTTTATATTTCACTTCAACATTTGAGTCCGTTCGTCTAGAAAGTTTTTTTCCCTGCCGTTCCGCGCTAGAAGTACTCGCTGACACCCGAGTAGGCAACGTGAATATTTCAAACTAATATGAAATGTTTAAATAGAAATATTACTTCTGAGTACCGTGCATTTTAGATCTGTGAAGTTTACTGTGAGATAATTGCCTGGCTATAAAAGCTACTTATTTGCCTAATAATAGTGAACTAAGGAATAATAATAATGTCAAGTACTTCATTTATTTCTGGTTTATTCAATGTTATCTTGAGTAGGTTAGGGAAAATAACTTTCATGATGATCAAACAAATCAAAGACTGATTTACTAAACACGTTGATGTTTTTTCTTGGTATTTGTAAGACCTTTGACATTACAAAGTAAATCTGTCAACTGCCAGCGTATTTAAAGTCAATATCGTAGTCGTGGATTACTGTCGGACTGAATTTTGCAAATCTCCATCACACAACCTTCCTGGAAATGCCGGCAAATGATGAGCGGATATTGAAAGCTACGTAGCAGCTAGTACGCTACTTAAACGTAGACGAAATTGAATCTCTTGCTCCTTTACTTTACTATAAATATTATTTACTTTAAATCAAACCACTGCTTCGTAAACCGCTATTTCTTGCTTGAATATTTTGATAAACCAAAATACATATTGACATGATAATCTGGCTTGTTTTATACCAAATTTAATTCAAAACCGAACAAATCTTTAATTTAGTAGGTATTTATAGTTTTAATGTTAGTTCACAGCACTCACAGAACATAAACTCATGTTAGGATATAAAATTAATACTATAAAATTTATTACGTTCTGTATATTTATTTTAGTGAGTGTGTTTCTCTATTTCGTATTGTGAATATTAACATGACTTTTAAATACATATATCTGTTAACTTTGAGACCTAATGTAGTAATCATTAAAGCGTTTTCATAAGTCGTCCATCATTAAGTACGCTTCATGAAATAACAAACCTTTGACATTCAAATGTAATGTAAGTAAATGCCTTGCTAATAGAATCTTTGTTATTTTTGATCGACGTTGGCTTTAGTACAATTAACTGCAGTGCAGTATATGTACATAGAAATACTTCATGATATATGCTTGCAAATATGTGAGTTATATTTCCATTGTACCACTTTTGAAGATAATACTTCACTACACAAAGGGTACGAAAGCTTGCCTAACACAGTTTATATAATAATGGTTACTTATTTATTGATTTATTCACTTATCTTGTGATGGCCCGGTAATGTAATTTCACTTTTACGTGCCTGGACGGAGATAATCCGGAACCCACCCGCGACAAACTTGTATGGTATGGTGACCGTTCTCTAACTCCGATTGTGGAGTCAATACTAATTTCGAAATTTGTCCTAGGAAAAAAACAAATTCATCTTTTTGTGCGTTTATTCAACTATCCGGGAATAATTCCCAGGCCTAGGGAATCGCGAAGCTCACATTTCAGTAAACAAACCAAGTGAAGACATTATTCGACAGTAATAGGACTATCATGGCGCTTGAACACATCACAATGAACGAGGTCGAAGTTCGGTTACGGCAGTAGTTTGCTTAGGACCTGGACTCATTCAGTTTCAGCAATCCCTCGCGCCCATTATTTGCTCTCAAAACCAAAGGTCAAAAGCTTTCTGCTTAATCGTCCCTCAAAGATGTATTCTAAACTATAACATGCTCAGTTGACATTCATATTGCATGTTCGTTCATTTTAGTTACCAAACAAGTACATTTCCAATTAAATCTGAACATTTCTGTGAAAGTGCTGTTCACATTGATTTATTTAGTTTTTCTGCCTAAATATTATAGAGAATTTTGTATAGATAAATATTTAAAAGCACGATATTATTATGATTTGTGTGCGTAGATAGGCGGGGTGGCGAGCCTGGCATGTGCGATAGTGCTTAATCAAAACTTCAATTAAATTTTCGTAATACCTTTCATGTAGCGGTCTCTCACCAGGGACATCGACCAAATTAATACCTACGTATTGAGTACAACATATTCTATATTAATAATCCCATATGCGTCTTAATAATATTTAAGCAGGAAGTCGAAATATTTTCGAGATAGAAATAATCTGGTGGAGTAGCTACCCACACAATCGTTTTGTAAAAATCCAAAGTTTAAAGTTCCAAGTTAAATTTGTGTAGATTGACAAATATATATAAACGACTATTGATGTTATAGTATCATTATAGTAATTCCACGATCATTTCTGCTATGAACCTGCAATTTAGAATAAACTTCTTCCCGAAGTATTTACGAAGCTCTGTGATATGAAATTCTTTATATCCGGTGAGGCATTGACGACTCTTCTGGTTTTACAAACGTCTGTATTCTAAAGTGACTTCTTATGTAGCCTTATCGCTCATGTCATTAACAAATACTAAATATTAGTATGTAAATGGTGCCCCAATGTTGTGACAAAAAATTAGCACAGCAGAAGTATAATTTTACCAGCGTAGTACTGCAAATAGTATGGTAATGAACATAGAAGATACTATCACAGTTTCACACAAAACATGTACCTAAGAGCAATTATAACTGACATATTAAACGTATGAATGATTATTTTTAAATTAATCGGATAGGCGAATAAAATTTTTGGTGTAATATTAATGATGATGAATGATCTCGTAGCCATAATAATGAAAGTGGAAACGAATAAGGATAGGATGGTAGTACATGTACATAGGTAGTATATTTATGCCTATCGAAGCATTGCAAATAAAACTATCGAAGGTTGTATGCTCTTAGCATGAAATCACGAATATTTGCCACACAAGTTTGTAGGTCTAAAAGAAAATTCAAAAATGTTCGTAGCAAACTTGTGGTATGCCAACTGCTAATGAGAATAACGATACAAGCGCAATAGGAATAAACTCATTGTATGTTTTGTTTTCTTATTAATACAAATGATTCTTGTCGAATACTTCATGCCATTTGTTTCGCTTCCGAATACAGATAAATGGGTTTTGGAAACGTTGGTAATTTAGATTAACGAAGGTGAAGATTTTAAGCTACTTCACTTTCTAATAAATATCAGGTTTTCAAACTCGTACGAAGACAAATAACACTTTAGATTCATCCGACACAAAATAAGGTTAGTATATTTCAAATTAAAAATTTTTAAGTGCTTACTGTCTGTCAAATAACAATGTAATTATAACATAAGAAGTTAAAAGGAAGCAATTTTAAAATACATTCACAGTACTTTGTTAACTGATTATCTTCCACAGAGCATCAATCTTTAGAAGTGAGCAATGTGCTTAGCCAAATAATAAAATCATAGTTTGAATAAATTACTATATTTGTCTGGTCTAGATTTAATGTAACAGTATTATCTCCACGATATTCCTTTTCTAAATTATTGTTCAAAATATTATAGATCGTGAGAGTTGGCCTTTATGAATGCAACCCAAAGTTGTATGAGTTATCGATTTGTTGCCAAAAATACTGACTTGAAAATTGCACGAAAAATTGGTATTCTCTGTTCAGTTGACGTCCACGCGCCGTGATGACTAAAACCTGGGGCTTTTCACGAGAGCGAACACAAAACCTTTCATAAAACATGTTTTGTTTTAGGTTGTCATTTTTCATCATATAAGGATTAAGTTTGTACAATAAGGACAAACTATATAGCACTTAGAAAGTGTCACAGGTCAATAAAAATAAGTAAATAAAATGTATCATGAATATTATAAGATTACGTGTAAATTAAATTATTTAAAAAGGAAAATGCCTAGTTAGAGCCTCATTTTAATATTAAGTCACAAGATTTTGAGAACAAGAATAGGAAATTTAGGGAAAAAAACAAAAAGTTAAGCTCCTTGTGGTAAATATGGATTGATATTTTGTCACAAATTTCAAATGTTTTTTTTTTCTTTT
>DWNY01003083.1:0-10320 GCA_018250635.1 Telegonus apastus
ACTGCTGCTCTCAGACAAGCCGAAGACCGGGTGACATGGAGGCAGATCGTCAGATCATCCACCGAAGCTTACCAGAATGGGCACGACCTTCAGTAATGAAGAATACGACGAAGAAGAAGAATTAGTTAGGAAAAACAATAAATTAAACTTTTTTTTTTTTCGTCTCGATCTACAACCCTAAATCCCGACTTCTTTTATCTTCTGTCCCGGTTTAAAACGAGCAGCATCGAGCAACACTAGCTGTGGCCCACTCATCCATGAAATGACTTAATGTGCGTGCGTATATCGTTTTAAACGTCATGCAATTACGCGTACGATTTCTTCCTATTCTAAATTGAATGCACTAAATGCTATCCCATTATCAGTAATGGTATTGGAATGATAATAACTGATATTAGTTGGTAGTATCAGAACCGAGTTTACTTTGCGGAAATCTATGATAAGCTATATTTTATTTATTTAGCTTTAATTTATTATAACGTACTTTTATTACAAATTTATAAAAGTATGCCATAAGAAGTAGTAGAAATATTAAATGTAGGTAGCTATTTGTAATATGACTTCGTCATATTTTATCTGTCATGTGTGTACCTACTTAATTTTCCCTTACATTTATAATTTCCGTCTCGTTAATCCAGTATTTTCTAATAATGTTACTAATTTTATTAAAAATATCAATTTATTAATTAAATTTGATTTTTTCTCCTTTACTTCAATACGTATGTTTAAACACTATATATTTAAAAAAGTCCACTTAAAAAAAAACTCAAGCTAATCGTTGGAACTATATCGTCTGTATTTAAAAAAAAATCATTTATTTATAGATTGTAAACGAAGTTAACACATTAACTAGTTTACGGTAAAAAGTGATAGTATACATAGTATTAGCCACCTACTTGTACAAACAATTCGGCCAAATGTGTTATACGGCGCGATTCCACACGAATACTCAATTGGGCAAATCTAAAGCCGCTCTACTTTCGATTAGTCTAGGTTTAAACTCGGACATGTAGAAAGATTGGAATAATGAATCGATTCTGCACTTGTTTTTTTTTAAATCAGAAAGAAAGTAAACCTTTTAGAAAGGTTTATGTATTCAAGATGGAGTAGCTTAGATTAGGATCTGAAACTACATCTTTTTATAATACCAAAGAGGAAACGTGCATGCAATTCACCTAATGCTAATGCATCATCACCTACACCGACCCATGAACATCTGTAAAACCAGATATGATGAGGATCCTTTCTGAGGTCAGATGCGTTACTACTGCTAAGGTCTGAATTGGAACGCCTCGGTTATAAGTAGCAAACGAGCGTGCAGTCCATCTTATGGTAAGTGGCCACTGTCGCCCTTGGATATCTGTAATTAATCACAGATAAGATTGATGTTCTATTTAAAGTTGATCACAGGTGACCCTGAGGACCACGTTCTAACGCCACGGATAAGTGTCTCCCTTACCACACCCTTCAGACCAGAGTCCTAGTGACACAGAAGCACTTAACACTACTATTATTAGACAGAAATAAGTATAGCAGTAGTGCCAGCGGAGTCGAACCACATAGAGCTCTACTATAAACAAAATCAATTATCGCACAATCTCATAAAAATCTCAACAAAACCGTGCAATTAGAAAAAAAACTCGCGTAAAACACTGTCTCCTTTCGTTACCATCTCACCTCTAGTTAATACAGACAGTTAGACGTTTAACGAGGCGACGCACGTTCGAGGCGTTACGGATGTTTTAATTTTCAGTTCACACGGCCTGTTCTCTTTCAGACGTAGCATTAATATTAATACCACTAACTGTATAGTTCGGTTCCTATAAAAATAACGTCATCCTCCAATATAGGTATGAATTAAGCAAACATAATTATCGTGTATGTGTAAACGTTAGATGTTGATACCTATATGAGTGATTTTAAATTAACGTGGCGGTTCGAATTTTGTATGAACTGAAAGTTGTAATTTTTTACATTTTTTACCTTCGGGCGATTACAGCCCAAGCCGACTAATGATGTTACTCTTCGTTGCTTTTTCGAATTGTGTAGTTGCCCTATTCTCCTCTATACAGATTCACTGGGTTAAGGGGCGAAACAAATCTTAACTGGGACAGAAGACTGGAATAGGTTAATGGTTTTGGACACCAAAACCGATATCCTAGAACTTCCGTCTTCACTAGAGAGGAGATGCGGACCCAGCTATTGCGGAAGATTTGGCCATCTTCCTCAGTCAAATAGAGATTGTGGTAACTGCAACGGTATTAGGTACTACTGTATTGTGGTTTGAAGTATATAGCAGAGAGACTCCTTAAAAGAAGCGTCACTTCATAGTCATAAGGTATAGCAAACGAACAGCACACCTAAATCAAGCTTTGAAAAACTTTAAACTTGAAAAGTAAAGACGATTTTTTATACGTTATTACGACTCAAAAAACCGCCGTGTTAATAAAGTCGGTTAAAAAGTGAAAATGTACAGACCACCTTTCAACCATAGAGTAGCAAAAATACCGTCATTAAGTTTACGACCTAACTTTTGTTGGCTTCCGTATTTTGCGGTATTTTGTTCCCCACAATCACACGAAGGCATGAAGAATTTGTGTACATAAGTCATTACATATATACTCGTGGTGATATGTGTGGGTAACTAATTGTATGAAAACAGTAGCAGACGTACGTGTGAAGTACAGTCATTCACAGAACAAAATTTAACTGCCTGCAAACGTTTATTTTAAATCATTCAAACATTTTATTACCGGTCTCAGAGGATAGGAAATGAAGTAGTTAACTTCACCAATACTATATTAGAAGCATGTTTTTAGTAATGTGCTAGGAAAATTTTATAACAAATCTTTTATCCGTTTTTTTATCGTCTTCTATATAGGTATATTAAGACATGAAGCGAAAATTTGCGGAACCATTTTTCGAATACTCCGTGCAGAGAGGAGTGTGAGATTAGAAATATGTGAAATTTCATGAAGGGAAGGTGCGAGAAGGGATAATAACTGTTACATTAAATTAAATTAAACAAAATAAAACATTCTTTGTTATATTACAAAAAAATCTTTTAAATGCAGCTTAGCAAATTAAACCTCATTTTCCTTATATTGAATGTTTTCTGGGTGCATCAAGCTTAGTTTTAAGTACTGTCGAATTTCGACAATGAATTAATGTGCAATTTCTATGTATTTTGTGTAGTCTAAGGTTACATGATAATAATACTTAAAAGCTTAATACTTTTACCAGCCGCAGGCAGAAGCGAGAACCATTTAAATGACTAGTCAAACCGCACTGACTACTACAATGTTGCAATGCAGAAGTTACAACCATTTATCTTCAATAAATATTATTATTGCAATCCTGTCATATATACATACTCTTATGATTTTCTTAAATAAAATAATTTAAGTTATAATGTGCGAATCAGTGAGGTTTTTAGGAATGGAGCAAGCAGATGCAAGTGCAGTAAATAGTCTTTATATATACCTACATCTATAAATAATGAGTTCCCTACAACAGTAGGTAGTCGGCAACCTTTTAGGCAACAGGGCCAGATCTTCGTAGTAGATGAGCTACCTGAGCTACCTTGTATTCGGAAGTACACTGTGAAATTTATCTACGATAAAAAGAAAACTTGAAGACAAGAAAAGGTCAACAAAAAAGTATGACAAATTGCCAACCTCTGCCCTACAAGATTGAAGCCCACTTTACGTGTTTCCATAAATATTGCCACCCCAAGATAAAATGATATAATGTATATGATAAATAAAACTCATATGATCAATTTTTTTTTGCATCTAGATTCGACACGTGAAACAGAAAACCAAAACTAAGAACCATATAGGTACTTGAGTGTAAGAAACTGCGGTAAAACCCACCATTTACAATGCAATAATACTTTTAACTACTAATAACCCGAAATAAAAGTTTGGAATTACTTCCTAAATACATTTCTCATATCAATTACCTACCATGCTTCATAAATGAAAGTGCATGATAGTAGCTTAGTGATATAATTTCAGTGGTCAAATACCATCATTACCTTCATCGGAATCCAGGGGTCAATGACCCTACAACCGTGACGTGACGGGAAGAGACCTTGGGAACATAAAACGACGTAACACCAGGTGATCATTTTAATGAGAACTAATTTTGTCAATTAAATATCGTTGATAATATTATAGTCTACTACAATTTTGCAAAAAGCCCACCTGTAAGACATGCATCGATATAGACACAAAATAATTTACATACCATAAATACATAACTTTCAAACTTGGTATGACAAAGTCAGAAGTCAGAGAATATAAAAAACTACAAAAGTGTAAAAAAAGTTAAAATTTCGAAAATAAAAACGTTAGTAGATTCCAAGCACATACATCGTTGAAATTACATACATATGACGCCAGAAAACAATTATCTTTAACATGTAGGGGGTGCATTCACTAATTATTGCCATACTACGGCTACAGAAGCGACCAGTTAATTAATTACGAGTCAAACTATAATTAGGCATAAAACAAACAAAACAAACAATCAGAGGGGATATGAAAACAGGCTGCAAATAGACGCAGACAAAATAATACTACGTAATTAGGCATGCATAAAATAGCAAAACTTAATTGTTCACAATGTTAATCTTTAAACGGCTTTTTTCGTATCATGTACCCGTCGTGCCACTTCGTTTTATGTTGGATTCTCGAGTTAGCACACTGTAATTATTTAATTTAAACAACAATTAAAGAAGCGCCTCTGTACATCAGACATACATATCATTAACTGTAATTTACTTGAATATTGGATCCACATTCACGCTTTGGTCTTCAGTAGTTAGCATTTAACTAAGAATGTAAAGAAATTAAAAGTAGGACGCTAATGATGAACTTTTAATAGGGAGGAATTTTACGATAAAAATATTATGTACGTTTGAGAGTAAGAATGTAGATGAGTTAGTAAAACAATTATAGGAAATTAAATGCCATAATGCAATACAAATCATTTGCATAAGAAATCATTTACCGAAAACCTAAATTGGACAAATAATACAACTAAGAGATTTTTTACAAGAGTTAATTTTATAACGGGTTTATTTATTCTTCTTTTCAACTTGATTGAAATAGATTTAATTATGGTACTCGGTGCATAGAAGAAAACATTTTAATATCATCTTGTTTAATTTTACCAAATAAAATTAATCTAAAAAATACATAAAATAAAAGGTATAAGGTATAAGGTTGTATATCTAAATTATGAACGAAAAAGCAATAACGAAAACTTTCAAGTAGATAGGTACTACCAACATCGACTTTGAAAGCCACTCAAGTTTACAATCCAAAGGAAACGGTTATTGAAATAGTTATCGTAGACTTGCAATTTAAATTGTTCTTACATAAAATTTATAACATTTCTAGCACTTTCTATGCACACAGATTATGATAATATATTTATGACTACGGCGTGAAAAATGGATTTTAAAGATGTGGATTAAAATAAATTACAGGTGAATTAAACTAAATTACCTTTATCTACTAGTAATAACCACACAGACGATGTATCACACATAGTTCCGCACGGAAAATTATAAATGAACTTCGCGTAATTATACGCCATATAAATATCAGAGGCGGTCTTATAAACTTAATTGAGTGAACGAAATCTAATTTAAATTTGAAAGTATTCCTCACGAATGTCTCGCGCAATTTATTTCACTCCAGATCTTCAGGCATTGCATCCACGACCGAGGAAGTAATGGTAGGAGATGTTGATAACTGTGCAAGATACCCGTAATGTCCATATTAAGTGCATTTTACTTACAACATTTAGTTTATCTGCCCGTTGTGCGACAAATTGATCACGTTTCAGCACACAAGAGAGACATTTTTAATTTCGTACGATCGTAATAAGGTAATTACAGATATTCTAATTCGCAATGCAAATAAGTAGCTTTCACCGACGTCATCTCAAATGTTAATAGCTGGTAAGGCTTTTGCATTCATTGTGTTACCTCACCTACTCCACATTTTTTATTCCCATTAATTAATCTCATTCCTTCAATTAGTAGTTCCTCCGGCGTTTGAAATTAAATTATGGATCCTATCAGATGTTGTACATCTGTTTATATTTTTATAAATTTTTGCAATCTTAACTGAGAACTTAGACTTATCTTCATTTTCAAATTGTAAATAAAGTATGAAACCAATGTAGGTATACATAGAATAAATACCTAGAATATTAGTCATTATATTACACAAAGTCATAATTTTAATGGATGCATTTCAGATAGATATTATGACAATTATTGTAATAATCACCGCTTTTCACTTTACTCTACCCTTTATGCTAAAATTCTATTGTTGTTCTATTCGTATCTATATTTGCGCATACATGCTCATATATAAAATTTGCTCCACATATCCAAATAGAGGCGATTTAATAATGCACCAGAACAAGCATTTGCATATCTCCAGCGTCTTAGGCTCACCTACTAAATCATTCATTGTCCGTTGTACTGTGCCTTTCTAGTAAATCAGGAACCACAATATTAATTAACTATAAATTTTTCCTCCAACTATAACTGCGTGCACTAAACTTAGGTCTTAGGATTATTGTCCATCGCTGCCCAGATTTACGACTCATTGATTAATGGTTATCGTAATTTAAATGTGAGCAGTGATAGCCTAATGGTTGAAACTCGGCCTCTCAATCGGGGGGCCCGAGATTCAAATCCCAAATCAAATTCAAATTCAAATCCCAGGCACGCACCTCTGACTTTTCGAAGTTATATTCGTATTAAAAATTAATTATCACTTGCTATAACGGTGAAAGAAAACATCGCGAAGAACCTGCACATCTGAGAGTTCTTTAAAAAAAAATCTTGTAGGTGTGTGAAGTCTACCAATTCGCACTTGACCAGCGCGATGGACTAAAAGCTCTCTCACTCTGAGAGGAGACCCGTGCCCAGCAGTGGGAAAATAATGGGTTGTCGAAGTAATTTAAATTATTGAAAACAGGTAATAACATGAATTACTTAAAGGATTAGATGTTAGGTATTATTGGTATGAAGATACTAACTATAAACCGTGTATCTATGAATTCATGTCATTGTGAAGGACACGTATCAAGCACTGGGGAAGTAAGATAAATCATTACGAGTCGTATATGTAAAGGTTTTTCTATTAAATATTCCACAAATTACACATAAAGCAGTATTACTATCTAAACGAAAAGACATTATTATTTTCAGTTGAAAAATAAATAAAACAGTTAAAGACCAAAAACGCATGACTTCGAGTATCTTTTCGCTTTCCAGTATATCATTAGTCCTGATCAGAAGTTGTGTAATTAATTCATCGTAACAAACCAAAGGATTCGAAACTGGAGTGCCTCAGTGGCAATTGAAGAGTTCCTTTACCTAATTTCTACTTTCACGATAAGATCGGTAGTGGCAATAAGTATATAGCAAATTTTGCAATTGATTCGACAATTAGACGTGAAGAAAGATATCGTCCTAAATTGATTTACATACTTATTACTTGTACAAGTAAAGCCAATACAAGTATCTAAAAACATAATTTTGACAAATAACTATTTCAATATAATCAATTTTCATAATGTTTCCCACTGAGTTGTTGGTCCAGACAAGACATAACTGAGACATCAAATGTTGGACATTACAATGTAATGCTTCATGAAGCGAAAGTGTTCGCAGCGGTGTCTAAAGTAAAACACAATAAACCCATTATTTCAATTACCATCCAAGTAATGTTCTATTTTACACCTTATGTAGCCATGATAAAGTTTGGGATGGCTATAAAATAAGGTATATCGAACAATAATGCTTGCGTGCTCGAATAATTTGTACGGCAATTTTAACTTATCATGATTGCAAGTGCCGTAGACAGTGGAGCAGACGAAACACTTTGGTCTTTTATTTACGAGCTTTTGTTAAATTGAAGGCTTTTAGATATGTAGTTGAATATTTAGTTTTGTTAACATTAGGCCAATCTTTCAAAGAAATAATGACAGTTATGTTGTAAATACTTAGGACTGATACAAAACTTTTTTGTTACGATTTTAAATATAAAAACTGTTTAACAAAATTTATATTTGTATTTTATCCGCTTTAGTCTTTAACTTACGAGCTTTTGTTAAATTGCTGGCTTCTAGATTTAGTTGAATATTCAGGTTCGTTAAGACTACAGAGAATCTCTAAAAATGATAACTGAGTTATTTTGGCAGTACATTAGACTGTTCAAAAGATTCTTGTCACGATTTAGTACATAAAAACTTTTTAACAAATATATTAACAGATTTTTTATATTTCTGCTGGATTTAAACAAACATAGCGGTTGCTTAGTGGGCGTTACTTTGTTAATTTGGAACAAAAAATACTTAATATCAATATTTGTTTCAATTATAATGCCTCTTAATACTGATTACGAACGGTCGAATCATAAAATTTAAATACTCGATATCAACGAACCACAATTTTCATTCGTACCGTAATTCGTTTTCTCATTGCTTCTTCAAAGTCCCTTAACATTTTCCTACTACATATTTCAAGATAATTAAACTATTACACTCTTAAGAATTCCAAGTAAAATATTTAAGTTGTAATAAAATGTGTATTGGCACATTCTTCGACGCAGAAAAGTACCGAGTATGGAAAAAATAAGTAGGTAATTGTGGTAATGATGCTTCTAGAAAAACTTCATTCCGAGATGAGGCTAATTTCGTACTCTTTATGGGACATACGAGCATTATTTTCATTTTAAACCATTGTTATTTATGTATTAAGTACGAGTGAGGTACTAATATTTATGTAGAAAACGTAGATAATTAGCTACAAGTCGGTTGATGACATGGTAACTGTTTTTTATATCCCTGGATCCGGGTCTCTTATAACTAAGGTAACCGTGAAACATTTTCCAGTATAACACTCCAAAGCAAATTAGTGTAGGAAGGAAGAATTAGTTGGTCAACAAGTATAAACTATAAGTGCATCAGACTTCTAACTAAACACGGCTTAATTAAAACCCAACGTAGCTAAATCCTCGTTAGTAAATTTCGGGTTCAATAGAAATTAGTATCGACATTCTTCTGACTTTTTTTCAGACTCAAACTAAAGGACTACGACAATACGATAAGATATATCTAAGGATATGTTATAATTTTGTTAAAATCAGACAAACCGTTTGATCTGTAGCGCGAACCAAAGAAATGGACATATATACACTCTAACAACATTAACATTCTAAAGCATTCTGGTAAAAGATTTTTTTAATCTTTTGCTCGCCTATGCTTCCAGATTTAATGACTGCTATCCAATGTCAGCTGCACTCATTCTTAAATACATAAATCTCTGTCTATATCTAACATATACAGAATTAATACAGTAGCAAACAATTCCTATAGCACAAAAAGCGAAATGAGTCGTGGATTCTGAAGTCTTATGACCGATAGGTCTCGGTCGATGCCCGCTACTTTTTTGGAATAGCAAAATCCACTGTTAATAGACAGTGATCGGTATTATTCAATTGAATTCATATTAATACATTTTTATCCCATTTTAAATATCTAAAATCGTATACTTTGCGGATAGTCTTAGAATAGTCCAAGAAGTATAATTTTGAAGATAAGGAACTTTGTGGTTTGATTTCGGATGCACCACCGCACCTATTTCTGCCTAATAATAGCAGTGTTAAACGAAGTTGCAAATTAGTCCACAGGGCAAGTAACGTACCTGTGGCCAACCTTAGGCAACCTCTAATCTTATCTGAGATGGCACATAGGCGACAGTGGCCACTTACGACCAAGCGAATTACATACAATTCTTGACAAATAATATCTTAACATTCTTTGATAGGTTTTAAACATAAAAAATAGGTAATAATACCATACACATATGTGTAACTTTACGTATCCTACTTTTAAATTAATTCGAGTGACGAGTGTATGAAAATATTAATTAAATTATCTAAATTAATGACCGCTACCTGTTCACCCATTAAATAGCTCTTAATTTTATGTTTGGTCATTGACTTTAACTAAACGATTGCTATTAAAACTAAAAACGTTTTTTTTTTGTAAAAGTGATAAAACCTGTGGCAATAAAGATAGAATCTATAAATAGCTACTTGTATGATAACTTGATTATGTCATAACTCTATCTAACCCTCAAAACATTATTAATTCATACAAATATTTCTTTAAAAGATAATACATATTCTAGATTTAACAATTTTATATAAGATAATGTTATACACCAAAATTATTTATACCAAACATAGGTATTTTAGCAAAGCAATCCCATTTCAATCAACC
>DWNY01003084.1:0-10318 GCA_018250635.1 Telegonus apastus
GTGCAGTAGTTATATTATACTTGTTTTAATACTATCCTTTAGTTTATTTCTACCTGAAAAGCCAACCAATGCCGAGTCAACTTTACCCAGTGACAGGTCCAAAGATTGGGTCATTTCATTTACAAAAGAGGTTTTGTAACAACACAATGTCATTGTATCTCGGGGTCGTGAAGCTTTGCGGAAATAAGAAGGCGGTAAAAAGCCTTCACGGAAAAAATAAACGAGATAGATTGATTCATGCGAAATGGACTAACTCGACATAAATAAGAACGAAACGAAATATATTTATTTTATTGCTCACAATGGGACAGATTTGTTGAAACGATAATGAAATATTGGTATTCGTGAATTCGTGTTCGAATGAAATCGTATCTCGTATCTTGGAGTATAAAGTATTTTATTGTTAGGTATATATTTATAGATCGACGAATATATTAAAAATCATGAATCAGTATCATTTTATGACATGATATTTGAAAACCTATTTTTCCAACCTCTCATTCCTAAAAACCTCTTAAACCATTTTCTAGCCTACAGTTTCACAGTGAGATATGATGATCTCTTCTAAAGAATGTTTTAAAAGAATTCATAGTGTTACTAAAGGTCAAGTTTTTTATTTAAATTTTACTAAATGGAAAATTGCGCTTAATCTCCGCCGCCACAAATGTATTAAGAATCATTCGTTAATGTTAATTTTATCTTTGCGATTCAGTACTGAATTACCTATAAAGTCGATCTTTCATTTTTATTATCTCTCCAATCATTTGTGTTTGTAGATACTTTTAATCCGAAGAAAACTATATATATTTTAACAGAAATTATATGTATAATGCATGTAATTTCACCAAAAAAGGGTTATTGTGTCGATAAAATTAGCATCTGTTTAGAAACATTGCACGCAAATCCGCTTGAATAGTATCTATTAATAAAGAACCCAGTTAATATTCCCAACATTTATTTTTGTAGATGACCGTGCTCGTTTTGTTTTTCCTCCGATTTATAAGAAAATGGACGAAAGTGCAGACGACTCTGCTGCGTTGGTATAGAGAACTGCTTACTGTAAGAGATACTACGAACACTACGAACTGTTTGACTACTCTGATGTTTCAGTATAGTGTATTGCTTACCGTAAGAGTATAAGAATGGACGAAGT
The DNA here is from genome assembly GCA_018250635.1 of Telegonus apastus. Taxonomy (NCBI): domain Eukaryota; kingdom Metazoa; phylum Arthropoda; class Insecta; order Lepidoptera; family Hesperiidae; genus Telegonus; species Telegonus apastus. The sequence goes on from DWNY01003084.1 coordinate 1,154, forward strand.
GCACACGACTCTGCTACGTTAGTACCTATAGTTAACTGCTTATTGTAAGAGACGCTACGAAAATGCAGACGACTCTGTTGCGTTAGTACCTACAGTTAAGGGCTTACTGTTAGAGACACTACGAACTGTTTGACTAGGTACTCTGATGTTTCGGTATAGTGTAAGAGTATAAGAGTGGAAGAAAGTGCAGACTCTGCTGCGTCAGTATAGTGAAGTGGTTACTGTAAGATACATGAACCATTTTCGAGTTAAACACGTATTTGCATGTAAAAACGGCTAGGTCTGAATTGGACTTATAAAAACAGAAAGATCGGGTTCTGTAGAATCACATAATGTAGGTATTTACCGAGTACGAAAAATATTTCTTTCATTCCTTAAATGGCTTCCGAATTGAATTTTGTTTCGGTTTAGAATTTCTGGTCATACTAATTTTATCTCTCGAATGTATTAACTTCTACGCTAGAGCAAAAACAAAAAACGTTACAAAGACACCATACTTGTTGGGGAACTAGGTACGATAAGTTAATGTTTACACAAATTTGTAATGATTTATTAGAATAGGATATCCGTCAAGATCTATAGTACCCAAGTTTAAGGCTTATAAATAGAACGGCAAGAATTTAAGAAACATGAAAATGTTAATTCCACAGACATAATTCTGCTGACTTCGTTACGTATTCAAAAAATCACTAAACAAAATATATGATCGGACCACAGTTATTTTTAAGTAAAATTCAGCATCTTATTCACATAATCTAAAAAAGTAGGTCTGTATTTAATCGTCAGTAAGTAGTTACCAAAATACCTCCCGGAAGTTATTAAAGCTTTTGGTTGCGCAGACAATGTAAAGTATAAATAATGTTAATTCATGGCCAGAGAATCTATGTAGGAACATAAATAGCACGAGGAAAATGTTTACCGCAGCTGCTGCATCAATGATAGACCTCCACGACCAACATCCTTAAATAAATTATGAACTTGACCCAGTGGGTCGGCAGGGGAGCCCAAAATGTGTTCACTCACTCGCTTTACCTAGCTCGACCTTCCAAAACTTTTTGTTCAACTTTTTTGCCTTGTGCTCGTTCGCTTTATGCTCTCTAGTCTCTGCCAGTCTGCCCACTTAACTTACCGAAGTTATATTTAATAGAATTACATCAATATGTTTGGCGTACCTTTACCAAAATTTCCAGTCAACACTTCATCGTTCCACGTCCTATAGTGAGTAACCTAAAAGCTATTTAATCGAGTTTCCTCGGCGAACGATGTCAACCAGCAAAAACGTCTCCGCTACACCGAATTTGATTCGCAGTGCAGCAATACAATGAAGTTACGGTTCGCGCGGGTGTCGCCACAGGGGCGCGGGGCGAGGCGCAGGTCAATGACGTCCCTCCGTCTGGGGCCCGCGCCCCCGCCCATCCCGCTCGCCTGAACCAGTTCCCGGCCAAGTCATGTAGCTTACCGCCGTACCATCTCTATCTAGTTTACACCGAGATACTGTACTCGCCTACCTGCCCAACATTCTTGTTAGGATCCACTACATTTGCGTTTTCGTGTTTGCATATCCACGTACCGAAGGAATAGGGCCGCTCGCGCCCCGATAAAGCGAATGCGAAGGGTTCAGGACTCCCACGTCGTTTGATATCGTGTAAATTGGTATTTGAATACCGGTTCCGATGTTATCGCAAAGTTGAGGCGCTGTCAAAAAATGCGGCGCGCACCGTTGTGGCGCAACAATTGCTTTCGCAAACCGTTTCGTAATCCATCCGAGCCGAAAATAGACGAAAGTTTCTTCACGTTTTTTGTCCCCACGTTTACTTGACTAGCAATTGTAGGTACAAAATGTCTTCCTCCTGTGGCAATAAATTGTTATGAATATAAGTTAGTATATTTTCTGGTGTAGAAATAACATGTACATGAGGTACATGTAGCGTGCAGTGGCTTGAAGTTGGGTGGAACAGAAGGCCATCTCCAGAAACATTTTTTTATTGTTACTTTTTGTTAGAATTGGAATAGCAAACGAACAGGCATTTCATCTAATGGTAAGTGGCCACTGCCACATCTATAATGAAACTCAGGCAGGATTAGAACCCTACTTGAGGTCAAGCACAGTTCGGTTTCTAAATCTGAGGACTAAATTGGATTGTCTCATGTAAGAATTAAACCAAAACGCAGTAGGTACTGCTTAACCCGGCAATTATAATGCTGGAGTAGATGTGGATATGGTGCTTTCGGAGTAGAATCATGAACGGCCTTTAACCTTCAAAAGTTGAGAGAATTTCCTATTCCGCTTCATTATAGAGTTCGCTTAGCACGTGCTTCACTAATAATTATTATATTACTAATAGTAATTTGATCCCTAAACCCTTATCTGTCACTACTTAATTATTGCAATATATTTAATTTGATAGTCCATTATACGATAGATATTTTAGTTATTTCCAATCAATATACTTGACATAACTTCTAGATCCGGATAGTTACTTACTTCAACTATGATAGATAAGTCTTAACTTTCGTGGGAATCCATAACTTCGTTGGCGTATAGGGTAGACTTTCAGAAGACAGAGGTTAACTTGGCACCGGCTCACATTCTTAGTCTTACCCAAGCACGCGCGGCCGTGACTATACAACTACTCTAATGAAATTAATTATGGCCGCCATCTTGATTTACAATCGCGCGTTAAAAATGCGGTCCCTATCTGCTTAACCCAGATTAATGATAATTTCAGAATCGTTCCGCAGAATATTAATAATGCTGATATATGAAATTGCCTTGAGTATTTTGATGGATTAGTTTGGATTTCTCCTGGAATTTGTTAATAATGAAATAGGTAATTTCAATTAGGTAACAATTATGTAGAGGTAATATTCTAGGGATTGGTACTAGATTATATCATTTCTTACATTAATGTGAAAAGGTTACTGCCGTGATTTGTAGGTTGCGATCATATTAAAAATACTTGTCCTGTTTTGATCGTGTCCTATTTTTTTATTATATCTTCCCATATTATGATAATATGTCCCATTCCATTGCTGAACACGAGTCTTTCAAAATCAATTCGAGAAAATACTCTTCAAAAATCGAATACCTACTAATCTTATCCTGTAATTTTACTGCTATGACGTAGATAAATTAATGTAAAAGTTTCACAGACTGACATTAGAACAAACTACAGCTATTCCTAATATTATAAACAATTTATTTCTTAAATGACTTATAACAAATAAGATGTCATTTTCCGGATAAGCTGAACATACCGCCGGCCCGCTAGACTTGTTCCTGTCTTTTCCCGAGCCTCTATTAATTCAGAACGATCTCATTTCCTCAATGTAATGTATACATTGAGGAAATAATGAATATCTTTTGCGATACTTTCACAGATGGTTCTCCGGTAATTTTGTTAATAAAATATAGGTAATAATATTTTTAACCGACTTGCCAAAGGTTATCTATTAGTCATATAGGTATGTCCGACTGCCAGGCTTACGTTTCACAATAATTGCCTATACTCTATATAGAGGACTTTAAATACTGAGAGTTTAAGGTAGAAGTTCAGTAATTTAATTAACACTTTAAGTAGGTGCCTTAGAAGTACGATATCGTCCTATAAAGGTCGTCGATTACATTTTTATTAGATATAGGTAGTAAATTGTTAAGTTCACTTTATAATTGCTTTGGCCAAAAGATTAATAACCATTGGCTAATGATTCAAAACAAATTCATTACGAACGTAAATACAAATTCATCCGTAGCAAGAGAAAAGTTTTAACGAGCCGGAAGCAAATGCTGTATTGATAACGTTATTATGCATTAAACGGAGTAGGTGCTTTATAATATTTTCTACGCAACTGATCCGGGTTCGAATCTCAAACTTTTTTTAATCATGTGATTGTACGTTGATTTTCATATGCTTTAATGGTGAAGGTGGTGAAGGAGAACTAATTAAAGAAAACTTTCGTTAATTTAGTTCTCCATGTCTTCTCAAACGTAATTTAATAATTTGCACTTTATGAATTTTTAGCTGGTAGAACCCTTTGTATTCCAACCACCAAGGCACCATCGCCACACCTATTTCTGAGTTTTAACAGTCGTTTAATGGTTTGAACGGTGTAACTCAACTATCCGTTCAAAGGATAGAGCCACTTTATGTAGGCGCTCTCTTGTTTCCAAAATTTTCTGAATTATTATTAAAGATCCATCGTGGATAGTCGCCCCTCGGCTGAAACAATTAGCAATACAATGCAGAAAGGAGACATATGTACTGATCAGAGTAGTTCCAGCTTAGTCTATAGTTGTAGATAAGCATCTGCGGCCATTTACACATCAGGTCTGATCAGATCACATCAGGACTGAAGCCCTAATTGAAAACTATTGAATCCTCAAAAAAGTAAAGATTAAAACATTCAACCTTACCTACATTTAAAGATCATGATCTTTAAATGCTCATGAGCAAATGCTTAGTATTCACAATTTAACGAACCCGGAAAGTAAAGCTCGTTATTCAAAGCGGGAATCAGCGACCCGCCCAGTCGCTGGCTAATAACATGCTGTCAGTCAAGCTACTCACTGATTGTATCAGCTCGGATTCAATTTACGAAGCTTCGACTGCAATTATAGCCTAGTGGATTTACAGTTCTCGTAAACTACAAAATGGCAGATTTTGTTACTTTTTTATATTGTAAGTAGCTTGCAGTGTACCTAATGGTATTTAAAGGATGTCTATTCAACTCCAGATAGGGTTAAAGTCCTATCTGATATACATAGATATGTGGATGCATTGCCGCTCCTGAGTTGTAACTATGAACGCCTCGTGTACTTGGAAACCCGCTTAATATTGTTGATATAAGATACAATAGAATAGAGAAAAAACAGAGAATAGGTGTGGCGTTGGATCTTCAGCTGAACCACATAGTTCTTGGATGATGGTGCTTAGAGTCGTGCTACAGGTTCCATAATACTACCACCGATTAAATAACATCATGACCAATTTCTAAAACTGTTTCTAAAACGCTAGTAAACGAAGCGGGGGTAGACAACTTTTGATTCGCTGTCTGTTAATTACTTACCGGAAATTTTGTTAAAAAAGATAAGGGTGCATTTATAATTACGATCACCAAAACGCTTGCTTGTCGTGTTCAACGGGCATTTGTACAACGAACCCGGAAGGAAAAGTTTGTTGTTTGTACGGCGAACGGAGCGGGAATCGACAACGGTATCCTGTGTATTTCCAATCGCTGCGTCTGCTAATCATATGCTGTCCGTGTTGGGATTCAGTTTGTCTGTAATTTGTGCTTAACGACAAGGCCAACAAAAGTAGGTGCACCTAGAAGCACAGTATAGACGTGGACTTGGAAACGTTGCATTAGTTCAGTTCTTTTCAGCTCTTGTTGCCTATGAGTAAACCATCTTATTATTTACTAAGATAGATTCTTCTCAAGGTCCCTCTAAGTGCGAGGCTGTGGGCAAGGCGCAGCTTATCCCATGCCTAGCCATGCCACTGGATGCGCTGGTTTACATTAAGTCGGACCGACATATTTACAGGGATAAGGGGATGAATATCAATATGACACACTTAACGTCCTTGTAGAAATTGTCGGGCCGACCTGTCTGGCCCATCTAAGGACTGTTATACCGCCAAATCAAAAGACTCGAGCATGGAAAATTTGGTAATTAGGCCTAGGAATCAAAAATATCTCTTCAGACAGCCAATATTTAATCTAAATATTATGTCTCTGCGATCTAGTCCTTGCATACCCTAAAACGTCAAGTAAAAATTAAATCATGAATTACAGATTGCTTTAAATACAATTTATTTTCAGAGCCACCAACGTTGGAAAGTAAAGATTAGTAGAATAAATACATCGTGTTTGATTAGAATTTAAATAGATCCGCTCAGATATGAACAAGCAAAGTAGGTACTCATGTATCATACAAAATTAAGTAAAGGCACGGGTCTGTAACTACAGTGATACGTTGAATGCATAAACGTCCAAGGGAGCTTTTAGTGTAATAAGACGACCCCATTTTCGTTAAAAGTCTACCTTTCATCCAACTCGTTTTTTAAAACTACACGCACTCTAAGTCAAAGAACTGTTTCATACATTCATACTACAATACATCGCAACAAACAATACATACAAGTACATCGCAGTGACAAAAGACAAAGTGTCTTACTACGGGCAAACGTTAAGTAGTCAATAGTTGATATAATATACTGAGTAAGTAAATAGGGGCCTCACGCGGATGTGATCGGGGGTCAACGGTTCTCCTTGGAGGGGTGTTCACCTCGATCGACCTCATACGACACGACCATACGAAAATAAAACCTCACGCATACCGCCCCAATAGTTCGTTCAGTGATCGGTTAATGGCATTTAAGTGAACTATTGTACGCTTGCCCTTAAATAACTTTAAAATAAAATAGGGGAATTATTAGTAGTGGTTTTATTTCAGAATATAAATGTATTCATACATTTAGCATTCTTATAAAATTGAAATGAGCACAGGAATTGTGTAACTTATAAATTAAGATTATATAAATAAGTTGCACTAAATACACACCATTTTATTTAAAATTATCTAAAACCACAGTCAACATCAGTTTGGGTATCGGAGGCACCAGGCCTCGGAATTTTCATCATGTACCTACCTATATACCTATCTATACACCGGAAGACTTAATAAAAATAAATCTGAAAGTTTTGTGAAGTTAACCAATTCGCAATTTGCCACCGTGGTGGACTATCGGCTAAAGCTCTCTCAGTCTAAAAGAAGCCCAGTAGTGGTACACTAGCCGGTTGACAACGACAGAACACTCATACATGTTATTTGAAATTTAATTAGATACGTTGATTTATTAAACGCATAAAAGCGTTCATTAAAAGGCCATTTCGGTCAACTAATCCGCAAGTTACAGTTATACAAAAGTATATTATTATGTAGGACGATACAGGTGCCGCTATAATTGGTCACTTGTATTTAGTACAGGTCAGTGGGATAATGTGGGGTAAATAATTTAGTAACCGTTTGGCAGTATCGCTCATCATTTATTTATAGCCATGCACTTCGGAATTTACAAACAGCCGGCATAATTCCGATCGATTTAGGCTGTGATTCAGAAATCTATCACTGCTTCACCTGTGTACAATGTATTCATACTATCTATCTATCATTTATATCATCACAATCTAACACTCGGAATTGGCACGACTATTCCTGTTCTCAGTATCTAGGTTAAGAAGCTAATCGAATGAAATATTTTAATAGCTACTAATATTGATTTTAGACGACTTATAAAGTACTTTATCTATTATTAACGAGTATGTTAAAGGGTTCAACTTCACGTGAAATCTACCAATTTTTTGTAATGTGTCGAAAGTATTGCAACATGTAAGTTGACAATACGAATTGCAGGAAGAGATAATAATGTGGTAGTACCCAGGTGGTTCCATCCACTAAGCACGTGTTCTCTCGTTCATGTATTTGCTCGGCGAAATTGTTTCGTTCGTCACGGCACACGGTCGGTGGCCCTCGGACTTGGTTCTTGTAACTGATGCGAGCGACACGTGCACTAGTTGACTTAATAATAGCTATGATGTGTATCAGTCTGTTTTAGTAGAAAATTGCCGTATTGCATTCGTGAACTTTGGTGTTTTATCTGTCGCAAGACGTAGTTCCCGTTTTATAGATACAGAATATTGTTTTAGAGCTTGTGTGGAATTAATAGTTAGTAAGTTAAAATTCTTTATTTAACTTCCTATTAGCTGTCATTGTAAAAATATATAAACTGGAATCAAAAGAAATATTTATATGCCTAGCGTCGTATACCACTATTAGATATTACTACTACTGTCCAATCTATCCATTTACCAATATCAATCAATGTCTTATGCTATTGACCGATAGCAAGAACCACTAAACCAATCGTGTTTTGACATTTTTATTAAAATAGTGCTAAGTTGCGAATAGAAAAACATAATATAATACTGTAAGTCTGAATAAATAATCGTGACATTTAATACATTCGTAGGTACGTATTCAAAAATAACTGTCGCCAGACTACACATTCGTGATTGAATGAGAAGTTTTGTAGCGATATTTAAAAAATACAGTCATTTGCATATTCATAATTTGTAGGAATGAGGCGATAATACCTTCTTTTAAAGGTTCATTTTGTACAATACATGCAGGTGAACGGAAAAAGTCCTTTGTACAATTTTATTTATTACCCACACGCGTCAGTAACCTCGCGAGTTCCTATACGAGTGACCTTCGTAACTTATCACCACTTGTCTTTTCAAGACGGACGGGTTTTGCAAATTCATTGAACACCTTGGAGTCGACGCCAAAGGTCATTGAATGTCGCAAAAACTAGTCTTATGAATTTAATAATAACAAATTGGTATCGGCGACAGATAAAATTATCAGCGGTGAACGTCCGATAAGGGTAGGCACTGATCTCCCGTAATTTGTTCTGCCCCACCTGTACGTAAATTAAAAGATTATGATTTGATAATTGTTTATTTAACTTTCTTGTTTAGCTGAGTAGGTATCTGTGGGTTAAATATTGTAAGGGAATACAGTTTACCCCAAGCGATTGAGCTAAAATTTTATATACACGTTTAGTTTGGATGGTGATGGACAATGCATGATTAGCTTGTTGATGGCATCCTTGATCCAATATGGCAGACGCCCCAAGATGGCGGATTTGTTTTTTTTCATCACTTAAAAATATTCTTAAAGATAAAGTTTTACGTAATGATGAATAGGTAAATAAGTAGAAAATGAAGCTTTCAATAATTATTATATAGAGTTTGAAATCAAATAACTTTTTGAGTCATTATTAATACCTTGTAGCTTTCACAATTAATAACTGGCCGCCTACGTCTAAAACTCTAGACGGCCTCATTTATTGCATCGAATTCTTTTGGGTGGCGCATACAGATGCTAGACAGTTTTGTAATATAAAATGGGATATTCCTTTTATAATGTATTTATGTATGTATTTATTAAGAAATACTATAAAAGTACCGAGTTTAAACATTTGTATAAAATTTATTAGGAATGAATCTTCGTGTTCATCATTTCAATCTTCATGTATCTGAACGTAGTTATACTAGAATTAGCGTTTCTCTACTTCAAAGCGCTCCCAAGCCCCTCCTCCC
>DWNY01003085.1:0-10316 GCA_018250635.1 Telegonus apastus
TTGAAATTTTAAGGTTATATTATATAACCTAAGGTATATTTAGAATCGAATCACAAACACCAGACACATAACCATACCATCATCACAAAACTAAGTTCATAATTACACCTTTATAATTACAATAACGAAAAAAATCTATCGAATTACTGAAATGTACAAAAACACTAACAATTCCAAACTATCTTACCAATCTCGTATTATAACCATAAATTGCGTTCGTAAGTACACTACTTAAAGAACTATAAAGTCGGATCAAGAGGGAATCAAAGTCAACATGTCTGATTCAAATTCATTTTTCACGAGTTCAATGTTCACGCTTATATAATTGTAATTGCAAAGGAGGCGGCTTCAAACGCACAAGTATACCTTATTATGTATACATGTACTTTACGCTTAAGCCTTATTTTATACACATACACGTACCACGAAGTAACAAGAGTAATGTGTAAAGCGACACTGAGAAAATAAACAATCTAGCATCTACATAGGATCCATGAGAAGAGCACATTCAATATCCATCACCATCAAGCATGATATACAAACGAAAATATACTACACGATACTAACCTTTGGCCATATAAATAATATACAATATAGTGCATGCACAAAGCTCGCTACTGTGGGGATATTCGTTGTGGCACCTGTGGTTCCGTCTTCCGCTTGTTGGAGACGGTGAGTTGGGCAAACGTGTTGAGGACCGCGTAGGCCTCCTTGTCCGCAGATGTCAGGGGATCGTTCCCCTCGCGGCTCACCAACGCTACGTACATGCCCGCCTTGCGAGCCGCTTCGGCTTCTGTAAACGTCGTGTGTTTTGTAAAGATTTAGTATGATTTTCAATCGAGTAAAATGAAAACGACTCGCCCGTAGTTGAAATGTCAACAGCAGTATAAAAGGTAGTGGAACCAGTGCGATACAAACTAGGTGTTACCATCGCCATAGCTATATCTACCCTGAAACAATTGTTCAGGTCAAATTTACAAAAGCGGCAACTATATCAGTCTTCAGGCAGTGGCAACGCATCTGTCACAGAATTCAAGAATCCCAGTCCTATATGAGGGTGATGAAAACAGTAGGCCTTAATGATTGACCACCGGCAAACAATTAACAAGGTTATTTTACGACCAAAAATGAATGCCCTGTGTCAGTTTATGCATGATGAATATTTATGAAAAATCCACCCACAAGTATCCGTGTGCTGTGCAACTAATGCACTAATGTCGTGCGGCAGCAAGAAGACTCAAAACGTGTAAATGAAAAACGCTCCTTAAATGTTACGATGTTTTGGATTGTGTTTTGCCTAACACACTGTGTGTGAGGTGAAACTAGCTACATATTCACAGTCATGACTATGCATGGACACGTGACTAAATTAAAAAAAAATAACAAAAATCCTTGATGAAAAATCGTAAAAAGTTCCCCGCGTACGGACACGACAGCACTAGCGTAATATTTTATCAAGAGCGGTAAATTGTTTTTAAAAGGACTCTCATTTTGCCGTATGATCGTTGATCCTGCTAATTTTTTGTCATAATTGTTTATAATGTATTTTAATGGTAATTTCTATAAAAAGCGATCATATCTTATATATAACAAGAACGTAATAGTATACATTATGCTTGACTTTCCTAACATTTTGTACACATTATACAAAATGAAAACAACTCACCATTTGTTCTATCAGTAAGGAAAAGTACTTCCCCAGGCTTCACTTCGATCTTCTCGGCTATAGTGGTGTAGCTGGTGGCATCGCCTTTCGCGCCCACTTCCGTATCGAAGTGGCCGTCGATCAACGGCAGCATGTCCCCGGCGACGGACTGACCGAACAAGAGTTTCTGAGCTCGGACAGAGCCCGACGAGTAAATGTAAACCTTCTTGTCTTTTCCAGAACGCCATTGCTCCAGAGCTGCCATTACGTCATCGAAGACACTGCAATGTATAAGAATCAATGTTAAACAATAGACTACTACTATACTTACATTTCTGACTACAATAAGTATACTACAAATTAATGTAACAGGACAGTGAACAATGATAACTGATTTAAAAACACATTGACATGATAAATAGGTATTTTATACTGACATTATATCATACGTTTCTGCGCAAAAATGCTGTATAGAGTGACACTCATTACTCACTTTTTTACACTAAAATTGCGCCTGAAATTATGTAAGAACACAACTACATCGACTTTGGCGTCTCATAAGTATCTAATTATTACATGTGTGCGTTAAAATAAAAATATTACTATTTCACATGCGAAATAATCATTGAGAGCGTAACTACATGGTACAATTATATGCCCTAGAGTTGTTAGAGCAATTTTTGCCCCACATTCACTATAAATCAAGGGTCGCCAGCGTCGTTGACGTAGAGAAATGGAGATGTAATATGAAACAATGGTATTTTCATTTCCAGGGGGAGAAGGGGCGACTCTTTCGTGATTCGTTGAAAATGTAAAAATCTAACGTGTAACCCGCCAAATCAAAGCAAATGTCTTTATTTTCTTAAATATAGCAACAAAAATGAATATGCAATTACAAAACCTGATTTAGTAACCAACGATCGCGATATTTTGATCAAAAATTGATTTAAACGTTATAATGAAAAATTTGCGGGTTACTGAATCTTGCCACAACACAATCAGCTACTCAGGAAGATACCAATTTGAAAACAAATCAACAATAGCTACCTAAATAAGCTTAGTAATGTTACTAAAATATGAGGGCGGTACGTACTAAGAGGACATCAAAAGCTTTATGTTACTGAAAAATATATTGACACGTTTGACTTCTCTAGCTCTTATCTTATTCTCACTAGCAGAAATTTATATCACGATATCATCTATATCCAAGTATTGTTGGTCTTTAACGTAGCGAAAACATTCTAAGTCTATGCTACCAAATAACAAATTCACATTACAGTACAATACAGTAGTACTAAATATCTAAACCCTTGACCTCTGATAACATTGCTCTGTTGATTAGTAATAAAATATTTTACATATTGGGTTAAATTAACTTCCTAGTCGCCACTGTCTGGGTGTAAATGGACAGACGCGATATTTTTTACGAAATATGAGGCATACATTGAAGTCTCACATAAAGAAAAAGAACAACCTACTTTAAACCTATTTTAAGTATAGATTTAGGAATATGGCATAGCAACGTGGTCTTTATATTATAGAATAGTATAGTGTTACCATCATATTACGGTGATTCATGTACAGCTTATATAATTGACAGATTATTGATCATTTACGTCACCTATTAAATACTTCTTCTATTATTACTTTTTGGAAAAGAGACTATTTCTTTGAATTGTGAATTGTCATCAGATAGATCAATGAAAAGTCATGGTAATGGAAGCATGTAAAACTAGTGCATAAAGATGTATTGATGTATAATTGGAAGATAATGCTGAATAAACCAATTATTTGTGAACCTGTCTGAACGTTGTTTTAACAAGTACTCCAGAAATCTTCGACTTCTACATATGCATAGTACCTAAATACTTAAATAGTAACTTACTGGCCCTTGATGTCGCCTTTATCATAACCCTGCTGCCAAATCAATCCCTGCATTTCTTTGAGTGGAGACACCTTGCGATCGTTGGACATGAGCCATTTAATATTCTTGACTAGACCTTCAATTTGATCACCCTTCGAGGCTTCCTGAAAACAAAAGTGTACACCAGTTAATTATAATGCATTTGGTTTGTTCTAGAACGTTTATCTACCTACTTATTGGACTCAGTTTCTTTTCGTTCTTTCTCATTTCTTACTTAAATATTATAAAAAAATAGAAAATGCTTTTATGACAAATGTGTTATTTAAATGACAATTTTCGTAGTACAAAAAAATATATCGGTCCCCCGACGCGACGATACTTATATCGAAATAGTGTTATGAAATTATATGGGCCAACATCTCACCTATTATGATTTTTTTTTTCAAATACATTGGTGAGATTGTGAGCGGTGTATATAAATGGGGTGTTTTTAATATTTTCAATGTTTCTTTTTATTCATTATTATTTCAAGTGTCAATTTCAACGGCCCTGGAATATTCACTCCAAAAAAAGCTTCAAATATAGCCATACCTCTCCAGGAATGACCATGGCGTCGACGCGCTCAGAATCACTTTTCAAGTCTTCCTCGGCCAGCGCCCTTAGAGCGCCCACAGCCTTCTTCACATCATCAGTGTCCCATTTGCTTTCAAGGAATTCCTTCACATTTTCCTCGGCGTAAGGAAAAAGTTTGTCCTGTGAAAGAGAAATATATCAACGTTGACAAAACATAATAAAAACTAGGAACAAACATTTTATAGGAGATGTTTTGCATTCAACTGTACATATCGCGATGAAACATATATTCGACAAATCTACTTTGTAGTACGATAACAATCTTATTATACCTGTGTAATGGCGAAAGTGAGTACTCAAGAAAAAAACGTACGAGACAACAAACAGATTGATACTGGGGTGTCTGGAAAGTACTTAAAAAGATTTTGCAATGAAAAAATATTTGGTAAGTGGACAGTTAGATACACACATTTTTAATTGATTAAATTTAAAAGAATCTAATCTGCATAAACCGCGTGTCGTTAACCTACTACTGTTCCACTGCTGGGCAAAGTTCAGAATAAGTAAGTAGTTAGGTTAAAATCTATCCTACTGACAAAGTGCAAATGTGGATTTCTTGGCCATTACTAAGAAGTTATGTCCTGTGTCCTGTCGGTCAATCTTTCACATGTCTCTTTTTCTTGAACAGTTGTAAATATACACTTGAAATTTGTGTCACATTGTGGCTACTATAACAACAACAATACTATAACGATACTAAAAATTACAAAATGCATATAACCAAAAACAAAAACCTCCCTCTTTTCGAAGTTGGTTAAAAAAAATAAGGAACAATTGGTAATACTGAAGCATCCGTGAACGAATTCGACTCGCACTTGGCCAATCATTTTCCTTCACCACTAAGGCCAGTGACAATAATTAATTTATAAAGCACCTTAAAAGTGGTATTACTAATATCATAGCACTTCTGGACACAAGCGAAATTGGATGAAAAAAGGTCTCTATAGGTAATTGGACTTTGGGCGACATTGATCTATTTCACAAAATTTTGCCGTGTGTCGGATGAACTTGTACGTGCACTAAGATTTTGAGGGGTTTTGTCCATGGGTCCCTTAATCCCCAAGTGCTCTTGGGGATCGAAAAAGAACGAGACAAAACATACAATATGGTATGGTGGCAGTAAAAACGTGTACTCCAAAAATCTATCGCATAAAATCATTTTTTTGCTATATTACATATTACTTCTAACATCTATTATCTCTGGTCACGATTATATACCTACATACATAGCTTCATTTCATCACTAGAGCATACTGCATTGCGATTACTGCATATGCCTGCGTATGCCGATGATCTGAGCATGTTATTGCCGCAAAGCAGCACTTGATACTGTACCGTCTTATCATAATTTTACATATTTTTTTTAAATAAGACGTGTATGTGTACGTTGAACTCGTTGAAGGTAGCTATTTACACTGTATTCTAAACTGCAATTTCCTACAGAAATCTAAGACGTCTCAGTGCATTTATTATCTTGTCCTGTAAATTTAATATTTTACGCTTCTGTATAATGTGTTCACAGAAACCATAGCTCTCGTCTTAACGATTGCGCTTATGTAGACATTTTTTCTATTTTATACCTAAAACTCATTTTTTTCTGAGTCATACCTAAAACTAGAGTCATGGAACACGAAAGATTCAAAACATCCAATGTTTTCAGTTTCAAACGTTGAAGTCTAGCCAGATGTCATGTAATAGTTATCGCGGCTCTGCGATAGATCGGATCGTGACCCGAGTCTGTGAGAAAACTGTTCGATGATTAAGCATAACGTGAAATGTCGGTGAAACTCCGTCTACGATGCGGCAAGGCTGGGTGAACGAACTGCCGGCGACCGTCGACGCCGCTGCCCAAACCGGCTAGCGCCTACCTAGGCCGAACTTGTCCCGGCCTATGCGTCCCCGCCGTTACCACATTGTCTCAATCGTGCTCCAATTAAAAAACTCTTGACGCGAAATGCGAATAAGGAATGTTTACTTCGAGGTACGAAAAGAACTAAGCAAACATTAATCTTGAATTTGGGTGGTTATTCAAGTACCTATAACAAATTTGGTACAAATCAACAAAAAATATATTGGTATAATGCAAACGTTAAATTGGTAGATAGACATTAAAAGGAAATCAAATATTTCTAGGTATTTTGTAAATACACATTCAAGTGATGGTAGTTCGTAAATGAATTTATTTGGTAGGATTTCTATCATCCTACAAAGATTAATGTATACAGAAATGTCGTCGAAATGGGCGAGTAAGTAATTATCTTTAGGAAAGTTAGTTTTCCCAGCTTTCCCAAGTGAAACTATCTACCTATCATGTTTATAAACTCCGCTCTGCCGGTTTTCATTCCTTCAACTAAAACTGGCATTATTTTTCGATAACTGATAAAGTTGATCAGACAAAAATCGAGTATCGACTTTACTCAAAATGTCTCGTCTAGTTACAATACATGAAACGATAGCTATGCCTGAAAAACATTTTTTAGGGATCCTTGGAAAGCTAATTTACAAATTTCATCTAGTAAGGACACCAAATAGGAATCTAGTCCTACTTAACTTTAGTCACAGACCACTGATATGGTGCTAAACTGGAGGACTGCGAATACCCCATTTGTGTTTCATCCTTACCGTGCCCATCAAACCAGAACACAGCTATGCATACACACTATGATAAAATAGGAATTGGTGTGGCGGTGAACACAGCGTGAATGACAGCGATGGTTTAACAGTTTGGACCTCTGTAAGGTGATAAAAGCTCGATCGATGGTTCAGTCGTAAAATACATAAAATTAATGAAGTGCACCGTAAATTATGGTGAAAAATTGTGTAACCGCATAATAACACAATGCACATCAATTCAGCAGCAAAATCTTTTGATTGCATAGTTTAAATACTACAATCTTCATATTTTTTCCAGAATACACTCGCATCTAGTTGAACTTAAAAATGGGACCCAAATTTTACGATTTTATAAGCGATTAGTTGTCACGCAACTATTGACTGAAATAAATGCCGTTTTACTACAACTGTGCTAAAAAATTATAACATTTTTATTTCATTGCTTAGACCTTTAAAAACTGCAATTCTATAGACAGGTAATACCAATAATATTAGTGCCAATCAATGAGGTAGGTAGGTGCCTTGCTAGGCATACAAGTGATACTTAGCCCTTTAATAAAAATGCCTACCTGAGCAAGCAAGGGTCTTTTTAGACACAAAAAGTGTTTGAACAAAAAAGAAATTGTTCTTTACTTATTTTTAAGAATTAGCAGCAGTAAATAGGGATTAATTTTATCGCATAGCTACAGTTTGAAGACTTCGAAGCCGCGTCGTTTTTTGTGATAAATATTTCTCGGAACTATTCACTTTCGTTTTCGGCCGACAATGGGTGTTAACCACCTGTCCGCCAAACGTCTACTCAAATATATACATACATAAATTGAAAGTATGCACCCATCTCAGTAATTAATATGTATTTAATACATTGTTCGCCGCGCGACTATTATCTTTACTTAGCATAAGCTTAATATAAGATTGTATGTTATTGGGTACAAAAATAGTTCTCTTTTAACAAGGCATCCATTGAAATATAAAATCCTTGCGTGACATTTTAACAAGTGATTTTCTTAAGAGCTAACCTTGAAAGCCGCTGCAATTATTTTCGACTTTCTATTTTAAGCTTACTTTCCACCCGGAATATCTAGCATTAATCTAGACATAAACCTTTAACGCTAAGTACCTATTGCTAAAAGAAATACATGTTGCCGATATAGGAAATGGTTATCGATAGAAAAACAGTTTTCAACGCATATGACGATACCCACGATGCACGACGACAAGACATAATTGGAAAGGGAGAAATAAGAATTATTCAAATCGCATATCTGTATATTTCGACAAAGTACTACGTGGTATATTCGACAAAATAAGTGCGCAGCATGGTATGATAGTGGTATGCAGTCCAGTTGTGGTTTTAAAGGTGGTAGAACCCTATGTGATTCGAGTGCGGTGGCACCACCGCCACACCTGTGTCTGCCTAATAACAGCAGTGTTAAGCGGTCCTGTGTTCTTGTTTGAAGGGTGTGGGAAGAAAGACAGGGCGGCAGTGGCCATTTACCATCAATCAGGTGGGCTGCATGCTCGTTTGCAACTTCGATCACATATCTGAAAGTATGTGGTCAGTGCCGGATGTCTGTAACCAATTCCACATAGAACACTCTTTCTACCTTTTTTTTTTTCGTGGGGAAGCCCATCATGGGTTCCTCTCAGTGCGAGGGCAGCGGCTAAAACCCCACGGTGTTCCTCTGGACGCCCTTTGTCTAAAAGCACTCGTCCGAGGTCAACAATCCTACCTAAAGCCTATCACAGACGTGTTGCCTCTCCTGAGGACGCGGAGAAAGATAGTCGCTTCACGTGTAAGACACACCCTTGCACAGAAACGCAAGAACTGCTACACGCTAGATATAGGCGTGACAGGGGTCGAACTATACTGGCTCTAATACTTCTTTGTTAACAAAGACAAACCAACAAAGTTTCGTATCAGCGAGTAAATTTACTCTCGAGATAGGTAGTACAAGTTAACACTACAATCATGATAAGAATAACAAATTAATAACAATGTCGTTAATCCTCAAACATGGAGGTACATTGCTGGACGACGTAATTCTCCCTTAGATTTTAGTAACAGTCCCAGCGTCGGGTATGAGTTTTGGTGACCGCAGTGAATGTTGTAATTATATAGTAACATACTGCTGCCCATTTCATCATTCGCGTTCTTCCGATATCCAAGGAAGGAGATGAAATGGCTATTCACCGACACCACACGGCACAAATTATAGGATGTAGCGAGAGTACGGTGTATAGGCATGAAAAAAAAGTGCCAATTTTAACCTAAAGTGGAAGCTGACAGGAGCAAAATCAAGTATCGATTGCAGCAAATTGAACGAACTGTTATGAGATCGCGTTAGGGATCATTGAGCATTGAACAAGGACAGACACATTCCGACTTATTACAAAAAAACTTGTAAAACCCAGTTTCAAACCCAGACTTCATAGTCTGGGGCTAACATAAATTAAGTGACGTTCCATTTCGTTAGTGTCATAAAATTAATGTTTTTCATATAAAATGCGACATATTTCGAAATGAAATCTATGAAAATTTATTATTTACAGTACTTGCAAATAGTTTTTACTACTTTTATTACGAGTAAAATATTGTAATATATATATTTTTCTTTAAAAGTTTTCTTCTACCAACCTTTGGCTTGTAAAGGAACAACATTTTACGATGACTTATTTTGTCGACTACAGACCAAAATGTTAAACTATGCAATGGGTGGATTTAAACTGAGGACCAAAATAATACCGGACAGAACGTAAAACCATCATTTGTAATAAGAAACTGCGTAAACCGTTTAAAACGGAAACTATCACTAGTCCGCGTTTTGTAATAAGGGTGATTGAGTTGTAGGTTTTCCCGGTCAGCTTGGTCCTCATTCAATTCACATTATTTTGAAATATTAATGACTTTATTTTTGACAAGATTCCAAGTACCTGTAATGAGTTCTAAAATTTCTTTATATTGTTTATATACTGTCAACATAAAGTTATAACTCAAAAAAAATTCAATTCGTTATATTATTCATTATATATGGAGTTCGGACCGCCTCTTTTGAACTTACCCTTAACAAATTGCGCTAACGCTTTCTACACACATAGCCTGTGTTGTGGGTGCCATTGCCACACACAAAAACAAATACACATACACCCAGACAGAAACCTACATCCATCATTCAGATCTGTCTGTGTCTGGCTGGGGATCGAACCCGGAACCCACTGCGTGTCAGACCGGTATGGTGACCGCTCCGCCACGCGGGTCATCAAAGGTACAGCGCTACAGCCCATTTCTAGTCCATTCCAATCTATGGCATCAATTTTCTTACGCTTGATTTTACAATCTGTACAAACAATACAATCTAGATAAAAATATGTTCAGTATTTCACTAGACACCCTAGCGGATTTCTTGTGTAAACTGGAGCTTTTGCAAGCAAGCCAATTTCAGTGACGCCATTGGATATAGAGGACATTTTCATCCTATGCTGTACCCAGTGGCGTAGGTATCGGCAGGCAAGACGGAGCAGTTACGTAGCTACGCCACTGGCTGTACCTTTTTTTATGGG
>DWNY01003086.1:0-10316 GCA_018250635.1 Telegonus apastus
CATTAACAACGTCACTTCAATACCGAGTTCAGAAATAAGTACTTAAACAAAATAGACAAAAAAATCTACTGATTTCCGTTCTATATCATTTCAATTGTCCGCCACACAATGATTGTTAAAAAATCAATCGACCATCTAATTTCTTACGGTTTTTGTGAGACTCCACTGAATGTAGGTGCACGTAAAACTTTAAATGGCATTGTTCATTTAAGTCTAAACGAATATCTATAATCGTAGTTTCAGAACCACTGCCTCAACGCAAGCTTGTCAATGAGTGTACAAATAATACGATTAAGATGACAGTTCTCATAGGAACCACTGAAGAGCCTACCTGTTCAAGAGGCAATGGAATTTCAGTTTAATTGCATATGAATTCGTTTGTAGTGTACTTATAAAGCATTGTTTGTTAATGTGAAATATTATTATTTAAAGATTTTTTTACAATTAGTGTAATTTTACAATTTTTGTAGTCTTTATGTGTAACAATTCAAATTTGGAAGGTCTAGTAAACCTCCCAAATTTGAATGTTGTTGTATAACTAGACTAAGCAAACCAAATTAATTCTTATCTACCAATCCCAAATAAGTATCGAATCTCGTTAAAATAGTACACAAAAATAAAACACACAGGTGCATTCGTGTCATTAAAACAGTATTTCGTAAGAAATTCATTTTCGTTGTTATAAAAAATTCAAAACACGTAAAAGTATTCCCCATTTAAGTTTTTAAATATCTCTTAACGCGTTGTTTATTCGTGTGACGTAAATAAAGCTGTATTTTGTGGCTATATTTATACCGAAGACAGCGAGACATCGATTACCACAAATCGTTTTAAGCTCTACGTAGAGTAAGTCATTCTAACTCGCAAGCATTAGCGGCACGTCTCCGGCGCCTGCGCACATGTAGAGTCGTTTCGGAGCTCTTCCGCCGACTCTGACGAATTAAGTTATTAACGCTTCAAACAGCTGCTCTACACAAATCAAAGTGGTCGTCCCGAGCACTCCGAGCTTACCGCTCTTCACTAGTCTTTATGACCGTTTTATGGCCACTTTCATATTCAACTTTCAGTTCCGAACAAACAGGCGGCCCGATTGTTTCCACTACAAAATAAATTAATACAAGTCACTCGTAAACGTGTTTATTTACGCCGTGTCCTGCGATATCCTCGATTACTCTTTGAAGCGCCCGGAAGCGCTATTCTTCGTCACGTTTGATGTCTACTGATCCTTAGTAAATTTTCCTAAATTCTCTAACTGTCGCCGGTGGAAGCGTTTATAATCCTGGCGACGGAACGTTACGCCGAAATACCTTTGAAGTGCTTACGATGCGAAATTACCAAACCCGCAGAAGCAGGCGAGGCGAAGTCAGCAATAATTCTACTTAAGGCCAAAACACTTTGCACTGTAATATCGTCCTCGCCCGGCTTGTCACCGCGTTGAAAACGACGGTGAGCGAGCGGTTATAAATTATTTACAGTTTCCACGCGAATGCCGTGTATTTGTCACCCCGGGCCAAGGTGGGTATTAAGATATTGCTACGTATTCCTAAGGGTCTCATTACGTTTGGGGCGGCACGCGATACCTAATATTTCATCCTTAGTTAGGAACCCGAAGAATTGGAGAGAACATAGCTATTTAAATATTTTTTTTACAAAACTTAGAACGCTTTTTCAGTTTGGCTTTCAATATTTTGATCTGGAGGAAGGATCTTAATTTCATTAGAAGCAAAAGTTCTCACGGAAAGAGCTGAGGAGCGATTCGCTAAAAAGGTTGTTTTGATGGTAGTTACATTAAGGTAATTGGTGTACAGCTACGAAACATTTTTATTGCCCATCGCGGCGCTCGTTTTTGGCTGCGCTGGGCCAATCGTTGTCAGTTCACGGAGCCATTCGAACTTACACGAGAGAGGATGTTAATGGAACGAATTTAAGTATCCTATGGATAAATTGGCTCTCAAGATTTATAGAACAACAAACCACCAAATGTATGTATTTAAATTACGAGTGCGGTGCTAACGATACCTTGTCACGGATTTATAAAAGCCGTACAATAACAATCTGCGTATATTGAAATAATCTAGTTCCCACGCGTAGGTTACGAACGAATTACGTACGGCTGTGGCGTGTTATACTCAGATAAAATACAGTTCGTTAATATAAAACATCGAAATAAAATATTACTTAATTAAAACCAACTATTTGGAAAACAAGCGCAAAATAATTCGGCTATTTTTTGACGGTCGGAGAATGAACATCGTTAAGCCAATATTGACACATGACATGACATCACAAAGTCATTAGAGCGTAAAATAGGATAAAATCGTCACAACTCCATCTGCGAGGCAATTGTCGCCCGCACGCCGACCATAGTTCAATTTACTCACAATGAAGCTAATATAATAAAGTCATCGCGGGCTGCTGGCTCCATAATAATTTTCATTACGTTAAAGAAATTCTATGTAGATCGTATCTCGTGCGTGCCGGAGAGGAAACTGAGACGCGATTATTAAAAAAGCACATGTGGCACGATGCGTATCGCAGCCAGTTAATTACTTTTGACACGCAGCATATGATTCAATTATCATATGATTTATACAACGAAGTAGGGGGTTAGCCAGTTTATTTGAGCGTTAACTAAAGTATTAATTTGGACGGATCGCGTTCCAGGCAGATGGCAGGCAAATTCTCACAAGGACGAGTTTTTTTTTCGTTATCTTGTCTCGTTAACACGCTACCGATTTGTGTGGCCGAAGACCTCCAGGTCTTTAACATTGGATATTCTTTTTATTAAAGGAAATATGTCGTCGATTTTTATTGATAATCGAATTGGTTAATTCGGAATGGTTAACGGTTTGACATTGCGTGTTGTTTTGATTTATGAAATTAGGTAGTTAAGTTACCTAACTTAACACTGTAACAACATAAAAAAATATTATTAATATTATAATTGGAAATTAACTGAGATTAAATCAATGGATTAAATCAATAAATTTCAAGATCGACTTCATTTAACTATATCAAACTTTAAAAAAAAAAACGTTCTTCCAAAGCTTACACTAAATTAGTTACAACATTAAGAATCAAAGGTCACCGGTTGTATTCAAACATGAATACATTTGAAAGCGATCAATTCTATCATTATCGCGTACCACATCTCAGAAGCCGGCATGTTCACATACAAAAACAGTTTTAATTGCTTAACTCGAAACTCTTTCGACCACATAATTTACCTTCAACCGCTTTCACACTGGCCATCTAAGCTTCGTTAGAGGCTGCAGGCGAGGCAGCAATAAATACTAATTACGAGTAAAATCATAATGATAACATCGCGGTTAAAATACCAAAAGCAAACGCCGCGATGAAAAAGGCTTGCTCATACAAAAAATGTCGTTACCATACATACACACTAAATCTTCCGTGACGCATAATGGTCTTACGGGCTTATTTATCGTCATTCGTCGTTCCGAGTGAACCGTTTAATAAATATTATCACACTTTAAGACGTCAACAAACGTGAGAAGATAGCCGTTGACCCGATTCGTGATATTTGCTTCATTTCGGGGATTAAATTCTATCGCAACCGAACGACATTCTCGTTTATCGAATGAGTATTTACTGTAAATAGCCTCGGTTTAAGAATCTTTTGAACGTCTTACAATAATTAGACCCGGTTCGAAATAGCTCCAGATTTTGAGGGCCCTTGAGTGACAAAAGAGGACTTATTGCCAGCTCCCTTTAGAAACGTTCTCGCTTAAATTCTAAAGACGAATCAATGACATCACTCAAGCCAATGCAACGGGAGCAACTTTTTTACGCATATCCGGTAATTTAAGTGCTTTTAAATTTTGAGTGTACATATATAATCTGCACCTGGTTTAAAGAAGGCATTTATCAATTGTAATCCATTATCACTTTTTATAGTATGTTTTAGAGTTCTTATATAAAATAACACTAAGCAGAAAGGATTGATGTACCCGCATAATCTAAATAAGATCCTACATTTTCTTACGGTTCACTGCTTATTCTTATAAATAAAAGCACTTTATGTGTACCTTCATTCAATGTAACCACACAACAATGAAGTAACAAAGTCATTTAATAGGGCAATGTCTTGGCGGGGTTCCCACATTTGCTACCACATGGCTCGCATTAAAACATCTCCGATACAGCGGCGTATTCAATAAATCCGGATTACTTCTCACTGATAAATGAATACGAGCAAAACTAGCATTATTATACGCACATTTTAAAACAGTTTCACGTTTCTAAGCCACAAGGTGTATAATACAAATGGCGTTCGTATCTCAATATTGTTCTTTCAAAGCGTAGAGGAAGTGCGTGTTATTGCAGCTTATTTCGATGTTGCCTGCTGAGACATTCGAAGCACCCGTCCGTTTTTTGTGACAGACCAACCGAGTGCCATAAATAATAGGTAGGGGTTCCGAGCCATGCAAGCTTTGTAATAAATTCGATGCTCTTTTTGGTAAAACGGGCCTACGATTGAATTATGGTGATGCGTTAAGCCGGCTAACGCCGCAGGATCCACCGTTTTTATTTCCTTTTCATTTCGCACTAAGCTTTGCATGTATCATTTCGACTCCTTTCTTAGTCACGTTTGTGCCATTGGTACACTACAATGCCATTTGTTCTTATCCCAGTGCATCCGTGTATCGTGTTACCAGCTCCCGGCCATTTGAAAAGACAACACGCAGTACATCCGTATTGGTTTTCTCTTAAAACAGTGGAGTTTTAAATCACGTGGGACCGTCGATATTTCCTTTCCGACTAAGACAAAGGAATGTATCTGCTCCGTTCTAAACTAAGATAGATTAGTACCGGTCGCTGAGGGACTACAGGACATGGCGTCTATGCGTGCAGTCAAGACCCTATTCTGTACACTGAACCCTTGTTTCCTGATATTTATAAGAAAACCCGTAGATAGTATTTGACATTACTCTTAAATAAAAATAAAATCCATCGAACAACATGATTCAAGTTATGAACTTTTTAAATGAATTTGAAACATTTGGTGGTATTCTTACTACTAGTTCTTGTATTTATTGTATTGTTAAAACAAAATTATTTTGATAATATTGCCATGTGGTGTCTATTAAAAAATCTCTGCGAATCAACTCTATGGTCTTTCATTCTGTCTCATTTAAATATTACTGTGTAGAAAACAGCAACAAGTTAATAAACAGGTAAAAGGAATTTATTATGCGGAGTGAATAAGCTACAATCAGTAACACGTTATCAAACAACATTTTTCTTAACGATAAATCTAAGGTCTGCATATTCAAAAGCAATTCACCTAATTTATACATCAAAGTTATACGCATACCAACAATATCTCAGGCCCATGAGACGGCCCGTGTTATTGTTTCCGGCAGTTATGAAATAGTTGATATGTGGAACGTTTAAAGAACCTTTTATTTTAATACCTGTCACCGGCGGTGAGAGCGCCGGTGTACGGTTACTCTCGGGAGGCACTGCCACCACCGGCACGACATCGCGAGTGCCTCTCAAATTACCCCCGGATAAGTCAATCATTGGACACGTCCACATTTGCCCGAAATAAAACACTGTTCGAATGTTGCGTGTGGCGCTCCCGGCATAATGCGTTGCGACAGCCGACATGTTTTGTGCGAGAAAATAAAATTGATGGCCCAGGGACCGTTCCAGACTTAAATAGCTCGCTATTCGTGTTCAAGCTAAACGCTTTTGTCTATTTTATAACTGGCGTCATGTCTCCGCTCCGTTCCCCTTCCTTTTGTTTTCATTTTCGTGTAACGTATTAGTTTTTGCTACGAGCGTCGGACGGAAATTGCTCCATCACAAAAGACCACATTTGCCGTCGTCCGCTATTAAAACGATTGCCGCTTTAACTTGTTTAACAGTTAAACTGTCGAAAGGGAAGTAATTGAACAAGTGTTAGCGTAGTCGAAACAGTCAGCGGGCTCCAATTTCCTGCCCTGGCCGCAGTCTTCGTCGAGCAAATAGCTCTTTGCAAATCAAACAAGGGACCGTCTGGCGAGTCCACATATCAACTTCGTATTGTTTCTCTCCCATCATTCGGGACTAACCAGAGGCGTTTTCGATTATCCGCCCTCGGGAGAACAAAGCCTGCGACCGCACAACCGAGTCAATTACATAGTTCAACAACTCAGCCCTTATAACTTTCATGGGCCACCACCGGAATACAGAAAAGGGTATCCGTTTTCAATACAGGGCGCGATGCGATTGACCCTTTCGAGTGTCCGCATTGACTTTTAAATTACTAATCCCGCGGGAGTAAACAGAAGCAAAGCCTCGGGGCGTACTTGTTTACACGGTCGAGTGCACTCGCATATCTTCATTAGCCACCGTACCCGTCCGAGGCTCACTGCTTGCTTACTCAGCACTCGTGTGGCCGCTCCGAACAACGAAGGCAAGCTGCCTGGTAACGCTTGACACATATCCTTCATTTCTACTGGCCGTTGCAATTTTCCCTCTAGCTCATAAAAGCCTCGAATTGCGTTTTCCTCCTCACGTCATGCCGTTGAAACAGTTTCATATATGGCAGTAAAAATATACGCCTGAAAAACTTATTTCACTGCCAATTTAACGTCCCGGTTTATCGTCGTAGTTTCCTATCTATAAATAAACCGTATCTACCAAACTATCTCGAATAGAATGCATGTATGCACTACGATAGCGGACAGCTAACAACAAAACAAAGCCATTTAGGGCGGTTCATTATGCAAAACACATGCACATCAAATTGATACAATCTTAACATAGAGCGCGTACGCACATTAATTAATTGAATTAACATTTTACTTGGGTATCTATAAATAAAGCCGGAAACAATCCGTAGCGGCGAGCATTTTATTTTATATGGAGCGTATAGAATAATAGAATAGGGACATATTAATATGTTTATCTAAACATCGGAATGGGTATGTCGGGCGGTTGGCGATGCGAACGCCCGTGGGGACCCAGCGGAGCGTACTCCAAGTGACGGCTACTCCCGGCATTTTTACGTCAGATACAAACGGCCCACCCTTTCAAGTCGAATGAATTACTTAATTTTTCCACGCTGAATACAATCCTTCGGTAATGCAGACGTCCGAATGAATTAGCGATACAAGAGGGAGTATTCGAGTACCGCCCTCGACTGCTGCTGGCTTTTGAAAGGTCAGACTTTTTTATTTATTAAGGGAAATATAATACCTATGAACTTTAAGTTCTCTTCAATTACATTTATAAAACTGAATAGCTTTTATTATTTTCAGATAATATATAATGTAATAGAGATGTACATTGGCTTCGAATAATTTAAGTAGCAAACTAAACTAGAACTAAGTTCTTTAAGGAGGAAACAGAAGCTTTGATGTCATGACCAACTGATGACAGGTTTTGTCGACTTTTGTTATAACTAAATATAGCGATAAGAAAAAAAAAAGTTGTCACCGCCTATGGACATTTCAAGACCAAATCTTCAGTATATTGCTGCCATGCACGGCTATTGCAACTTTTTTGAAGAACCACGTCACATCATTCCGGGTATACCTGTTTCCACTCTAATAGGATTTTACATAGATTGATATAATCGGGTTAGTCCCATGTTTTGTGTCAAGTAGTTTTTAGTGAAGGCCAACAACGAAACTCGGGCAAGATAAAAGGGTCTGTTCTAATTATTTTGAACATTAATCACATGCATGTCACGTGTCAGGAAAATAACAGTTTTTGTAAATCCATAATTATGATTGATATTAAACACCTATATTTATTATCTATTAATTAATAGATACACACTTGATCATTTAGTAATATTTGAAGTTATAGTCAACTTGAGATTAAGCCCTATTTCTAAGGAATACAATAAAATTTAGGCCCGATCAAATAATCTTCGCTACTATTGGGAATTTAAAAAACGCTTTTTAATTACTACTATTACAACTAGTAATACTAAATTTAGTGTACCCATTGTGGCTTTCATAGACACACAAAATCTAATACGAAAATACCTAGACTGAGAACAAAAATCTTCATTCGATATTGAAGTGTCTAGCCAGGAATTGAACCCGGAACACTTTTTCGTGTAAGACTGGTGCCTGAGCCATCAAGCGCGTCACACATCATGCACACGTTAAATATGAACACTTCATATAAATAAGTTTATATTTCCCCGTTCTTGTGACCGAAACGTAAAGCCATTATTAATGTTATTCGGAAATTAAAAAGATACAGTTAGTACCATACCAGTCTGACACGGTTCTGGGTTCGATCGCCGGGTTATGTAAATGACTAAGTTACGTTTCTTTTCTGGGTCTGGGTGTTTTACTTTTTTGAAAGACCCACGTCATAGGAAATCTTAGTGTTAACCGTAGCGTAGTAATTATGTAGTTGAATCATAAAAAGTTTTAATTTTCAAAATTAGTAACAATTACTATCTAGAATAATGTTAGCATTGTTCGAATTGAAGTTCATACCTACCTAACATTACTTCAAAGGGTTTAGATATTAATTGCACTCGCGTCATGACAATTAAGACCCCTTTTTTGTCACGACACATTATTGTGACTGAAATGAAAACATTAAGCGTTATTAATGCGAACGTTACAGTTGGAAATAAAAAGCGGAGGCAGCTTTTAGCGTATGAAAGCATCCTCTCCCGCTCCACTGATTATTAATGAGCTCAAATTGTTATTAACGACTATTGATCCACAAAAAAAACATCTATTACGTCTGTTAAACTGCCGTGACCGATGCTATTCGAATCGGCAGCCTCGGGGCCCTTTTGAAGAAAACATTTGTGTTTGGGTTGATTTTTTGCCACACAAAACATAATAAGCACCCGCTTACCTGTATCAAAACCATCCATCACGCGTCATAACTAGAATATCATCCGTTTTCATTGCCCTTCCAGGAAATATAAAGGCCGACGTCTTTATTTGCAAACATTGTGTACAGAACAACGGTTTTATTAATGGCACTCGTAAAATATAATTCGGGCTTATATATCTCGCACACAATGAGTGCTTCGTCTCGCGTAGAAAAAATAATGTTCGTAATATAATTCAACAATACATTTAATGTTTATGCATAAACTTAACTCGTTCTGGGGCTGTAATGAAAAGCGGGACATTCGAGCTAAGATCCTTATTTTTGTATAATGACTTATATCGCGTAATTACTTAAGCTTTATTAAGTCGTATCGTCTTTAACTTAGTGAGCATAATCCCGTATCGTGTTTGATACGAGCTTGTAGGGTCTCTCTAACATCCAATATGGAGATTAGTGAATGGATACCGCCCAACGCTACGATTCTGTACACACGTGGGATAGAAATTATCATTGTTTAACTAATTCACCCGAGTTGTAAGCATTAATTGAAATAGGGTTTTTACAGAATTATTTACACCTAAACGTGAATAATGACTTACTTATGCAATTAATGCTTTAAAGTTAAAATATTTTCCTCGTAAAATACCGAGCCACATTTACCTGCATAAATAGTCACGCTCAAAATATTTAGTTTTTTATTAAGTAAAAACTATTTTTCTTTATAAAGTTTTAAATACTACAACCATATTAAATTTCAAACAACAAAACACTCTAATATACCCAGAACATTCGTATACAAAAAGTCTAACGCAACAACAGCTCAGAAAAAAACCGTAACGAATAGACCTTATTTGACGCGCGTTAACGAAATTGATGTAAAAATTCTACTTTACACAAGAGCTTGTTATATTATGAACATGCAGAAACTGCTAACTAGTATCGTCATCAACCCATTTCTATCTTTAAGTGAAATTATAAGGCCTATGGTTTAAATTTCTGATGTAGAACAAAAAGTAACAGCCACGTTAGAAAACTTTTGAAATTTTGTTCACTATTTTTTTCTCTACATTCAAAGAAGTATATTATACCTATACGCAAATAAGTATGAAGACAAGATGCATTGAAAATTAAAACCTTGAACCACTAGCGTGCCAAAAGCAACATCAAATCATTGAACTATCTCTGCAACTACATATAATAATTATTGTATGAACGCTTAAAGTTTAGAATAAGTAACGACTTGGATGAAAGCAACAGAAGTATTCAGGCGACAACAATGGACGCCTCTGAGCATATATCGCAGAGTTTTATGAAAAATGACGACATTATGATACTATAATAGAGCAAAACAAGATTTTCGTGGCGGGCAAGTTGCCAGGTCAACAATTATTTGGCCTGTAGTTACGGACTGTATCGGACTAGGTAATAAATACGAAGCGATGTAATTTGTTAAGTGAATGTTTGCGTATTTTAGTGAAAATTTAAGCTTT
>DWNY01003087.1:0-10314 GCA_018250635.1 Telegonus apastus
GAGCGGGCGGGCGCGGCCACGACACCAGGCGCTCAGTGCGTCGAGGAGATGGGCCGAATGCACGCAATGCATTTCGTTGCATTCACTCCGGTCACTGCACTCTGCTGAATGTTCTACAGTTGGATGCTTGTTCGAAACGATTAAAACGCGTGCCACGACTCCGAACACGATAAGCGATTTTAAGGTTAAGAATTAATTCAAACGTTTTTTCACGTGTTGTGCGTTCAATTTCATTATTAAAAGGAACAATTCGTTTGTGAAGAAATAGGTAATATTAATAATACATACTACATACGATTGTACAGTCTATCGGAAGATGAGTGATCATTGCCGTCCATGATATCTGTGTTCAATTGCAAATACGATTGGAGTTCTGAGGTTGGTCATGGTTACCTCCTAATACCCATGTGTAAATGTGTAAGCGTTTCTGTCTTACCACAAAAGCTTCTGCGTTTTAATTTTATGAGTATGAAATTAGAATGTAGAAGCTTTACGATTGAAATACATAAAGGAAGACAAGAAATTTATCTTTTACTCGTAGGTACCTCAAATAATTTGTATGTAATTTTAATAAAAGGCAGCAGCCACGATAAAATGTAATTGGCGTTGTCATTAGTACAGTTTTATTAGAGTTGTTTAAATACCTGCGCCTTGTCCGAATTAGAAATATTTGCATATTAAAGTGGGCACTCCCCACGCATAATTTTTACTGTTATAATGATGGAAACTCGGTTGACCCGCTTATATTTAAAGTTGTAAGTTATTATATAGAAGCTCCTCCGCACGGCTATGCGTGTATTTACTTACCTACAACTTACCTTACTGCAGAAGTTTTAAATTTTTTGTCAAGTAGACTAAAATAAAGTCAAACATTTCTTTGACATTGCCTATAGTGCTTGGCAGGGTAGTAAAATTATTTTAGCAAAAATTATGTGAAACGTTTTATTGTTATGTATGCAGCCCACATGATGGTAATTGGCCACTGCCGTCCATGGATATCTGTAATCAATCCCAGATAAGATCGCAGTCCTATCTAAAGTCGGCCACAGAAGCGTTGCTATTCCTGAGGACTAAGTATGTCTTCTTTACCACAGCCTTCATACTGCTGTTATAAGGCAGGAATAGGTCGAACTACAAAGGAATTTGCCACCTTAAAATCTTATGGTGAGTGGCCAATGGCAGTACTGCCACTGTCGTCTATGAATATTTGTGATCAACTAAAGATAAGACTAGATTCTGAGCATTCTAGATCCTAACTGAGACTGTTCGTAGTTGCGTTGAACCTCTCACCTCTGAAGACCAATTTGGAACGCTTCCGATAAATATGTCTCCCTTACCACAAACTTCAAACTATATACACAGCAGCGCTAAATACTGCCGTTATTAGGCAGAAACAGGCAAGGCGGTGGTACCGCCGGAGTCGAAGAGGATAAGGGGTGCTACCACCTTCATATGTAATGTTATGTTTCATAGATGTAGATAAATATTGTGAATATTAAATAATATGCACGACGAATATTCTTTTCCTTGGTAAAGATATTTTTAATTTTATCTCCATATACTCCTTCACCACAAACTTGTCATAGTAAAACCATCACCTTTACAAAGATTATCCCTATAATGTTTCATTTTTTTCGCCAACTCCCGCTACAATGGCGTCAGACCGATCTAAAGCTATTAACTTTATTGGGATGACCGATTTTAACGGCCCGTAGGAATGTTGCGTTAAGGTGGCCCTACTCTAAATAAAGACAATGGACGTCATTTATCACCGGCCTCACGCAAGTCAGCGAGCTTGAGGTCATGACCTCATCACCTCTGTTGTACCGACAGATACATCTATACAAATAAATAAAATTGAACTGTATCTCTTGATTACCAAATGATACCAGAATATATATTTTTTATTCTTGTCTAGGCCTCAATGTAGGTATAAATAAGTCGTGTGTAGCTTTTGTTTTTGAAGATGAAGGACCATTTTGTTTTCATATGTCCAATAGAATCTTTAAATCTCTTTTGTGGTTCTTCTGTAGTAGCAGTACCATCGCTAACTCTTGTATAGATGTATCTACGTTGCTAACAAATGTTTTAAATATTCAGTGGCAAAAAGGGGTGAAGAGTAAGATTTTAATTAATTTTAAGCCACTATTAGCCTAAGCACCATTGCTGAACGCCCTTTTTTTTCGCCGACGTATCTAGTGTTCGGCTGATGAAAAATACAGTCTAGCGATTTTCTAGTGACCTTCAATGTCGAGTCTAACGACTTGGTTATTTTGGACTTCGCAATACTGGATATGGGCAACACCATCTTTCTGTGTAACATCAACACTCACTGCGGTCACCTACACGTATGCCAGACACGGTGACTGTTAGCGAAAATCCCGATTAGTATGTCCTATGTCCTATGTCCGACAGTAGACCTCAAAAAAATCTTACAGTTATTTATGTATAAACTAAACAAACATTACAGTCATATTCATTTAGAATGCACCTATTAACCTAAAAAGCGTATTAACTAATTTTATCATCGACTTTAATTAATTTAATGTACGAGGCTTTACCTTCGTCATTCAAATGGCTATAAAATGAAATCTAGACTTGATAAAATAAACCTAGCATGCGACAAAGAGGTTAGTAGGGCGTTACCGAGCGAAATGGGTTCGGGAGGGAGCGGCGAGGCCTTTACAAAAGTGAGTCTTCGCCAGCCATGATTCCCTGGTAGATATTTATTTTTATGGGCTACGGAAAATGTCAGGGGAGTGCCGGGCGGCGCCCACGATACGAGCCCTACTTGTGCCTTTACGATCTTTAAAAAACGCTGGCAATCAAAATATTGCAGTTTTTTAACAACTGACACTTACGCGCCTATAATTATTTTCGTAAGTCTCCGCTTACTCATCAAGTTCTGCTTTCATGTAGTGATGATAATTTTAATTTGAACTTATAAGGTAGACGTAAATACTTACTTGCTCTCAAACTTTTTTGCTCAGTGTACCAGGTTACCATAGTTTAGTGATTAAGCGATGATCTAACGACTAAACTTTAGTCGTTAGACCTCAGAGAGTTTATGATCGCCTAGTGAAAGGGGAACACTGTCATTATATTGTAAATCACGCTTAGTTTTTTGTGCTCTTCAGCATGCATGTGCGTGATAACAACTCGTACATGATATATATACCTATAGGTCTGCGAGTCTTTAAATTACGTCATTGAAAGTCATTGTTATGCTAAATCTTGTAAGAAATCCAATAAAAGAGCTACAGCGTAAGACATTATAATTTCCTCCTTTTAACATATATATAAAAAGGAGGAAATTATAATATATATCTTTGGGTCAAATTTCAGCTGACTCGAACATTGAGAGTTGGAACATCATAGCGAAATTATTGTAGTAGGTCCATGATTGAAATTGGCTACAATTGCCCATACATAAACACTGGAACAAGTATGTGGAATGATACTGATAATGATGAACCTCAAATAAACAGGTACAGATGATGTAACATGAGTATAATAGGTACATTATCCTTTTTTGAAATCGGTGTATAAAGAGATTTGTGGCAACTGAATTAATTTCGTTGGACCACGCGTTCATAAACAGAACTAACCTATAAATATTAATGAATACTTACAATTCACTATGAAACAAATGCTCCCTGATATACATTTTATGCAACATGAATAAAACGTATTTGATATAATGACAAACTAATTTCTTATCGCTAAACCTACGGTTAGAGCCGGGGCAGCGTTTTATTTTTGGACAGCTATCGGAAATGACCTAAAAGCTATCTGATCACGAAGCGCGCTTTGCTTCACTACACTTTATTTTTAGATCAAATTGGTATTATAGTTACAGTTTGTAATCTTACTAATAATAAATATAAAGGCAAAAGTTTTTGAAGACGGATAGACGGATGGATGCTTGTTACTCTTTCACGTTAAAAGGGCTGGATGGATCTGTGTAAAATTTCGCATAAAGTATAGTCTGGAATAACATAATTTATTATAAGTCTCAGTCTGCTTTGTATTTCTAAAAATGTGTGGTTTCCGTAGGATAAATTTGTTTTTGTTTTTCATTGAACAAGGATCCGACATGATTCTTTCTATAGCGGTAGTAAAGGGGTCAGAGAATAAAATTGGCAATATTTTATCCCAGAAAAAACAAGGTTCTGAGCGTTGTATTTTAAAGGAACTTATGAAGCAGAAGCCTCACTCTGCCCCAGTGCCCCAATACGGGGCAGCCCTGTTCAGGACTTTATAGTTTAACAAAATATATCTTTCGGTCGGTTTGTATTAAATGTACTACTACGTCAGTCTTTTATTTATTTATTTTTTGTTAAAATTGTTACAGGTCTAATATTTCGGTGAGGTATCTTTATGTTAGCAAACTTTTCTAAACGCGAGGGAACCGTAGTGCAGTAGGCTATTAATAGGTTTTATTGTACGCGTGCGGACACTTGAGTATAATGAGATCTTTACATTAGAAGTTTAAATAAATGAATGTAATTCATTGTTAGGTTTGTTGGCTTGTCTGGGTTTGGGCCACGAAATTAAAAAAGGACAAAAATTATGTGTTAGGCTATATTATCAAAGATGAAGCGGAAGGGGCCTCCAAATGTCTATTACTCTGCAAATTTGTTTTTTAGAAACTTAGGTACCTATGCCTTATATTTCTGGAGAAAATGTTTCAAAGATTTGTTCAGCGCTGTGTAGGTACATTGCATTTTTCATTAATGTGTAACACAGTAGGAAACGAGCATTTAGTTTCTTATAAATAGTATGGTGATGATGTAATAGGCATCTGATAAATTTGTGAGCGACTGACTGCATGGTCGCCATATGTAGATAAGTGAACATGAGCATTAGATTTAATCCCGGATGTATGGGGGGTGCAGTTTTGATTCTCAGTTTCTTTTTTCAAAGCACAGATATTCACAAAAATAATATAATAAACGAACGATTTTGCCAAACGAATGTCTCGTTCGAATCTATCCTTTATTTTCCAAAACTATACCATACGTGCCTATAAACCGAAACACTTGAAAAATAACGGTCTTTATTGGATTTAGTATCGTAAAATTAGAGATAAATACATATGTATGTAGTTAGTTAAGAATTTAGGAAATGGCATTTTTTTAGCAGCAGATTTAAATGACATTTGTGTAGGTGATTACTACCCAAAATAAGAAGAAAATTAAGGGCTGTAAATTTTCCCATGTAAGCTTTTACAAGAACTGAACTGACACATTTCGCGAGCGAGCGCATCGTCAGAAACTTTACGGAGTACAATCATCTGACTAGAATAGAGTATTTCTCATTGCACACGTAGGGAAAAAATAACTAACATCATGATCTTTTTCTTTGCCGTTTAAATATATTAACTTCAATTGCATATGACAAATTAGAGTCCCCGGGACTTAAAACCTGTCCACAACTATTAAAGCTGTAGGTTTTACTACTGGACTATAGCCGCTTAAAATTACACATGGACACTACATTTTTATAACATGCCCTTTATCTATAATAAAGAAAATAACAACGCAAAAGTAAGTAACTTACCTCGAAATTTAATTAAAAACCTTACCTGTAATTATAGAAGACATCGCCAAGAAGTAAAGGTTTGTGGTAAACATCGTTACCCACCAATCAATTAATCTTCTAGTACGAGGAATATTACACTGATTTTATAAGTTTTTTTAATTTTAAGACATACTTATAAAACTTATACTTTTAAAATTGTTATGCTTTCCATTATGCTAATTAAACGCTAATTCGTAAAATACAGAAATATTTATAATACGTTACAATTAAAAGCAAAAAGTTTATGAAAATGCTAAAAGAGTTGTCAAAGAGTTGCAAGCGCGCGGCGGGTTTGAAGCGCGTTCGTCACTTTGTCAGTGGAGCTCGGACCATCCCGCGGCGACACCCCAACCCCACCAGCCCGAGTGGTGCAAAATGGGGACAGGGCGCGTCCCGAACCCATAAAGAAAACCGTCTTGGCTCCGCTAATTGAAACAATATTTGATTTTCACGCGTTGTAAGTAAACTGTTCAATGTTTATGTGCCTCGTTTTAATGGTGTAGAAAGTTACTGGAATGTTTTATTCTGGCGTCGGTTAAATTAACACGTTTTTCTTAAGCACCTTTGCACATTTTACGCAGTTAAAAAAAATGAAACAAATTTGTTGTTTTGATTTCTGCTCTTATATATATACTTTTAGAGTTACTAAAGGTGTTTTACATAATACAGATGAAATATTTTTGCTGTCTTCATTGACATGGATATTTGATCGCTTATTGTCGTACGAGCATGTAAAAAAGAACGGAATACATTACAACTCTTGTGCAGTTCAGCCCGTAGTGAAAAATAAGTTTAGTTGGTAAAAAACAGTTACTTTAGCTTGGTGCGCTCTAAGTATTAGGCAGGTACGTTTCTACTTCTACTTTTGAAACCATGGGGTTTTAGCACTTTAAAAACAGCGTCAGATAGGTACCGTCGAGTATTATTAGTTACTTGGAGGAAGACCACTTTGTTATCTCCAGCCTATTTCTGTCAGGACCACCACCACGTCTACTTCTGTTCATAACAGCAATTTTTATCGCCGTTATTGCTGTGGTTTGAAAGGTGCGTAAGTAAGACATATTAAGGGTTCATTTAAATATAAGTAGGTACTTAAGTGTATCCGTCACCATCACACGATCGGCCTTATCTAAAAGACAGTATCCTCCATATTGAAAAACTTTTTTTGTCTTCAACTTCTTTTGCCTACTTTCACCGGTCAAGCCCTCCCCCAACGAAAATCCTGGGTCCGTGAGTGCTGGGATATATAATACCACAATGCCATGATAATGATATAGGTACAATTATACCTGCCTACCTTTATTTACGTGTATGACGAATAGGTAACAAATTAAAAAAGTCAAATAAACGAAAATTAAAATAGGTAGTGAAATTCATTCATACGATCTTACCCGAACATACTACACACATAACCATACAAAACCAAGGCCGTCATCCCCCTAATTGGACGACAAATGTTAGCGAGACTATCCCGTCGCGGCATTTGCTCGCCGACGATTTTCGTAACTGCCAGCCCCTTTATAGCCCTTTGGCTCCGAATAGTTCGGAATTGCCTCCATATGAGGGAATGAATTGTGATTTCTGTATCTACAGATATAATTATAATTAATTTAAAATCTATGTTGATATTTAATTGTCTCACATAGAGATTTGTTCTTCTGCTTTATTACATAATTTAATAATCAATATTGCTTTATAACAATAATTATTATTGAATTGTATTTTATCAAAAATGAAAAAAATCCGATAATAATAATGTTTATAGACAAACAAAAAAATATAGATATGTTTTGACCTAATTTTCATAACATTCGGAATATTTTGGTTTAACCACTATTTACTACAATTAACGATTCATGTATTGAATAAATTGAACTAGCAATTACTGCTACCCGAGGTTGATCGTAAATGCATTACTGCCCCAAAAAATTTAAGTTTTAATCTTCAAACTTATATTAACTAGATATTATTGTTAGGCTTTTCCGTTCTTTAAAGTTAGAAATAGTAAAAACAGTCCACCCATCAAAGATTAATAATTAATAAATTCTGTCGTCTTCTTGATTATGCTGCCAGAGATTTGAAATTAAACAGAAAATAGTATTTGTATTGTAAAAAATGATCACCTATCACCATAGTTCACGTCGCTTATACGAAAAAGCTACCATCCTAATTGGGCGATGCAAATGTTAGCAAGACAATCACACCGTGGCATTTACCCAGCGACGACCTTCGTTATCGGCCCTTTTATAGGCCTATTACTTGCGCTTATATTAGCTAGGCAATGGCTCTGACTCAATGAGAGACTTTTTTTTAAACCCTGATATCAAATATGTTTTACTAAATAAGTGTTTAGGAACCATGTGAAAACTAAAAACGAAAGTTCATTTTGATAAATTGAGAATAAATTATATTAAAATTTGCGCCCAAGTTTTGTATGTGGAAACTACACAAACGTTTAAAAATGCGAGTATATAAATAATAAATGAGCTTTTAAAAATTGCTGGCTGCTGGCTCATTCGTTTTCTGAAGTTCGTATTCATTTTCTGCAGCTTTAAAAATATTAGACCACCAAGTTGTATTAAAATGCATTTATGATAAAGAAATGTGGGTCGAAGGACGAAATCCTAGTTACGCAGTAGGTATTAGAGTGGACGGAGATAGCGAGTACGTATTTCGCCGCGCCAAAGATCGAGAAGTTGACAGTCGAGAAGTTGAGTTTGCGAAATTGACAGCCAACCTTCGCTAGTCGAAGAGGCACCTTAAGAAGAATTTATGATAAAAGCATAAAAGTTCAGTGGAAAAAAATGACAGTGTGGTTCAACCGTAGATATATCACTGCTCACACCTACATCTAGCGTGAAGTATGTGGATGAGTGATGGAAATACATCTGTAATTGAAGGTGAAACAACTGTGAAGTTCGTTACAGAAGTCCATGTGTAGCAATATCTAATCGGTCAACTGAATCCAATGTATATTTCCTATGTCAAAGTTAATAATTATAATTTATGACGTTAATTTTTCCTTAAATATTTTGCCTGTCTTGACAAATTATCAAAAATATATTTTTGAAAACTAGTTTTATTCTGGAAAAAGGATAAGTCCTATACGCAATACTTTTCGTATTTACGTCTTGGTAATACATATATACATTTTTTTTTCAAGTATGTAACTCTCATGTCAGAGGTGAATAAAACAATTTATTTTGTAAACTTGGTTTATTGTTAACCGAAAAATTTACATTATCATATTACCATTGTTAAAATTCTACAACTTCATACATAAATACATAATATAACAGGCATATCAGATTTACACTCGATCCTACAAAATATTTAACATTTCATAATTATATATACGGTATACTTATAGCGTTATTAGTATTATTACTCCTTTTTATATTTATTCGTGATATATATAATGACAATATTATGTTAAACCTAAGTAGAGTATTATTAAAGTTACTTGTAAGATCGAGCTTTCATCTACGAGTATACATAATATTTCACAGAGCAACAAGTTAAGATATTATTATATAATTGGCCACATAATAGACATTTATCTAGATTTCCTATTTTGATAAAAATGTCGCTAAAGAATTTATCTAGTGTGAAGGTTTCATAATATTTTGCTAGGTACAATTTGTTAATAAATCGTAATTTTAGAAAATAATGTGGTGTAGTTTGTAATAAATCCATTCTTATAACAACCCGAGCATCATCGTAAGGAACTGTAGGCTAGAAGAGTAAACAATTGGAAATGCCTATAATTCTATATATTGAATATATTTGAGTAAATGCAAGTTAATCAATTTCCAATCCATATCATCAAATCATGACCATGAGATTATAAAAAAAATCAGTGCATTATTGAAAAAAAATATACTTATATATATCGTGTTATACACTCGTCTCATTTTGTTAACTTTAAAGTAGATAAGTAATGTCGTTAAGAAATTTGTGACTAAATGTGATAGGTCATGAAATATATTACAACAGAAGCCGCGTCTGGCTGTACATTAAAATAAGGAATAATTAAGATAACATTATAAAATAATTACAGATAAGGACGCACACACACATTTCTTAATTATTAAACAATATTGCTACACACAAAAGTCTAAGCCTATCAGATACTACCACTAGTATATACATAATGTACAGATAAAATTACTCATCATCTCAGAGTATGTCAATGAAATCACGCACATGGCTCGTGATAATATATTTAATTAAAAAATCCTTCGAAATGCTATATTAACAGGTGCGGAAAATATATTACAAAATTCATGAACGTAATTTTGGTAACAACATTCTGCTCGAGGTCGACTGATATAAACTAAATTGAAACGACATTCACGAGAGTGGTCAATTGCCATCAAAACGAGTATTAATTAGATGAAAATTAACCACATCTCATTAATGTCGAACTGATGAATGCAGTAAGCAAAAATGTT
The DNA here is from genome assembly GCA_018250635.1 of Telegonus apastus. Lineage (NCBI taxonomy): Eukaryota > Metazoa > Arthropoda > Insecta > Lepidoptera > Hesperiidae > Telegonus > Telegonus apastus. Next base: position 10,038 of record DWNY01003087.1, read on the forward strand.
CTTTCAAATGATACTAAATTTTTCTGTTGTTTGTTTTTAATTTCTCCTGAATAGTATTCATTTACTAAGGCATCCATTAGATAAATATTCAAGAGTTTTAATTATTATTCAAATAAAATATTACAGTACAAAGCGACCATCGATAAGATTGTGGAAACGAATAGTCACCAATATTAAATTATTTATGCAACATTACAACTTCACATTTAAGGGATGCCCATAACTAAATTACTTTATTTCATATTATTTTTTTCTATTTTATATGCAACATAATTAC